>JARYZH020000694.1:0-84180 GCA_030021035.2 Notholithocarpus densiflorus
ATATATACATATATATATATGATCATATATATATATGTATATATATATATAGATGATCCTCCATCTTGGTTATAAAACCGAACCCTTTGAAGCTCTCAAAATTTTTCCCGTCAGCACATTAATATTTAAAAAATAAAAATATTAAAAACTCTTTTCACTCAAAAACAAAACCTCATACTTATCTTTGAAAAAAAAAAAAAAAAACCCGATAGACACAAACACAAACCCACATCATTTCAGTGGGTAACCACTTATTGAGAAATATAAGATTTTAATCAAGCAAGATTTAATTAAAAAGATTTTTTTTATTATTTGTAGTTACACGCAAAACTATAGATGTTGAACAATTATTTGAAGCCAATGATTCAGCGTTATTCTGTTTTAGTTCAATGCAGCCAAACAGATGCATTGAGAATTGAAAAGAGTTTTAGTTTCAGCTGTTTCAAGCATTCAAATTTAGATAGCTGCTTGGTAGATCTTTCTTTCTAAGGTATTTAATTCAAAAAGAGATGTTACCTATATGTTTATTATTTTCACTCAACCTGTTAATTGGGGGTAGAATATAGTGAAATGGTTGTTTACCTAATTGTTCTAGAAATAGAGCGCCTTGATAATTTGTACAATTCTTTATTTATAATGGCAAGCTTAGACTCATTGATCATAGGATATATATAATCACATAAAAAGTCTTACATCATTCTTTGTACATTACAATACACCTTTTCCCTTTTAGGGACTCTGGCAATAGAGAATTGCCATTAAACAATGAATATTTTGAACAAAAAGAATCTATATATATGTCAGATGGTATTTATTTCCACACTCATAAGATACCATGCTACTTTCCACGCCTGTGGAAGGCTCCAATTTCGAGACCTCCATCTATGTGAAGATTAATCATTGTCCTATAATTGACAGTTCTATTTTCGTTAGCCATTTTGAACTCGAAACAGCCTAACAGGATAGCCGAGAAGATCTTCATTTGCCTATAGGCAAACTCCTTTCCTACACAAATTTGTGGCCCTGCCTGTAAACCAGTAGAAATTTAATTTGGTTTCTCCAACAAGAAGACAACAGACTTTAACTTTCTACACTAGAGGTGACTTTGCATCAAAGGAAAATTGTATATATGTAATTTAGCAATAAATTTGTACAGTTACATGTTTACGTTACTTCAAAGACAAGTCAATGTTAGCCACAAAAATTAAAGCCTAAAGCATGAAAAAGTAGAAATGCAATATGTCCCAACACTAACCTGGAAGGCTGTGAACTTGAAAGGGCTCTCGGGCTGGAATATTCCTTCTTCATTGAGCCATCTCTCTGGTCTGAATTCCTCAGTGTCACCACCCCATATGAATTTCATCCTACCCATTGCATAAGGTTGGTAAGCCACCATATCTCCTTTGTTCACTGTATCCATCTGGTAGAGTATCATCAGAAAAGCATATCTTTGCATCCTGTAAGCAAGGAAATTTAAGGTTTAGAATTACATTTGGGGGAATCATGTCAGATAAGTGGGAACCTACTAGGAAGCTGCTCTCAGACATGTCCTTATTAGTTAACAACCAATGAATACGCAGTGTTACTTTGCAGTAAAAGGAAGAATATTGTGATTCTAGATATTGAAAAATTTTGGTGAACCATTACTCTGGAACCACACACATGGCACATGTTGGTCTTAAAGAGGAAATAATGAAGAAAAGACATGCAGTAGGTTCCTTCACTTCTTTTGCAATTTTCGACTGCATAGCAAGATGCTTGCAAACCATGTAAATAAACCAAGCAATTGTGGTTGCTATTGTGTCTTTTCCAGCTATGATGAAGTTAATAATTATATCTCTTAAGTATGTTGGATCAGTTTCTGTCACTTGCAGAAACCTTGATAGAATGTCTTCTCTCTTCATCTGCATTGTGCATGATAACAAATTTATCTCATGAATGTACAAACTAATATGAAACAGGAACTTTTAGCTAAAGTCTACTCACATATGATTCTGTCCTCTGAATTCTTCATTTGCTCAATCTTGCTGTGGATTAGTTTGAACACGAAATTGTTAACAATACAATGATGCCAATTTTGTGCCTGCCATGATTACATACAATCACATCAAGGGATCTTAAGTGGATGATGTTAATACCAAACTACAAGTAAAAATTTATAACAAAAAGCTCCTAAGACCAAAGATCCTTGGCAAGTTTATAGAAGGCTTACAACATTTTGTTTCTCTCTGATACTAACAGTCTTTATAGGCTGGGATTACCTTTGCCACAACATCTCCCTAATTTCTATACACTCCATTGGGCATAGACATTAGATTTATATTTGATGACATTGTGAAGGGGTTTTTCAGATACGTTGGCTAACTGTGAGTTTTGCTTTGTTAATGTTCAAAGTGTTCATTGTTGTGAACATGATATCGTTTTTTATGTAATAAATCTTTGATTACCTATCCAAAAAAAGAGTGAGTTTTGATTTGTTAATTTGTCAATTGTGGATTACTTTATAGGTTTTGGTTGATAATTTTTTAGGTAGAGATTTAACAAAGCAATGAACTATAGTGTTATAATTTTTTCAATGATATGGTTATGATTTAAAAGGGTTTGGAGAGTTGCAAAGATATGTTTGATCCAAATTCCAAAAAGAGCAGCTATGCTAATTATTACTCCCTATAAGATGCATTTAGATATTATTTATGCTGCCACTTCCCCTATTGTTATATCACTGAATTATCCTCTAGACTTATTATATTCATAAATGCTCTTGACCGATTTCTTTCTTTGAAAGAGACCCGAATAATGGTAGGTGGCCTCCTTTGCAAATCAAATTCTTTTCGAAGCTACCGGCCGAATTCCACTTTGGTGATAGAATAATGGTAGGTGGCCTCCTTTGCATGCTCTGAACGTGGTACATCTATTTTGTTATGGGTCGCTTACATCAAAAGAAATGTAAAGAGTAGATTCTTCTTAAGAGATGCATCACAATAGCCACCTCTCTCTCTCTCTCAATAGTGGAAAGTGATGATTTTAGCAATTGTGTAAATTGGCATTATGTTGCCTTTTCAATCCCATTAAGGTCTAGCATCTTTGTTTACTGGCAATGTTAGAATTTAGATACATCTTGGACATTGATAGGCCACAAACTAAATTGACCCCTTGTGATAGAAATTAATTATTTAATTAGCCAAGTTATTAATTAATCAATTTATCATGCAAACGCGTGGTAGCACAAACAAATCACTAATAAACTAATTATGCAACGGAAAATAAATAATACGGTGATTTGTTTACGAATGGGGAAAACCTAACGGCAAAAACCTCACCGGGTGATTTTCAGGTCACCACTCCCGAAACTCCACTATTATCACAACAAGCTGTTACAAGTAAAGGAATCCCAAGTACCTTACCAACCTACAATTGAACCCTTACCCCAATACCCAATTGGACTTGTTCTGTAGTGACAGTTCCCCTTTTGATGCACGGCTCCTAAGTACGTGACTAACCAATGCGCGGATCCCAGTACGCGACTTCAATCACCAACTAAGAAGATTGTTGGCTGCAAAGTTCTTCAGTTCATCCACACGATGAAGATCAAGAAGATGCTTGGTCACAAAACCCTACGGTGAAAATACACAGCAACTTCTCCAAGAGAAAGAGATGAACAAGGGCAAGAACTTTGTCTCCGGTCACAATTTGCTTGAACAGAATTTGCTCAATATTTGTGCAACTTGTGTACTCATTGACGGCCCTTAAAACTTATATGTTTAGGGTTAGGAGAAAAAAAAGCCCAAAAACATAATCACGGATCCCAAGAAAATCAGATCAAGATTCTGAAATTCATAAACCTCGAGAGATAGAAGGTGTCGAGTAGCTGTAGAGCAGGTGTCGAGCACACGGGGCTGAAACAACTTTCTTAAGCTCGATAGATGCAGCTGTCGAGCTTTAGTAATTCTGCACTTTCAACTTGTTTTCTTGGACAGACTTGAATGCTTTAACACTTGATCTTGAAACATGGTTTCTTGAAGTATTTAAAACACATCCTAGATCTACCCAAATACAAGTAAAGTGCGTTTTGTCAAAGGATTAGCCAATTACATAAAATCATGACATATGTTCTTAACATGTGAAACACATATGTCCTAACAGACATCAAGAATGATTAATATAATATATGAAAGATATTTGAATGAATGAGTATGGAGTTAACTATATTTGTGTAATTAATTGTATTGGAGTGTACTTATTTCAGTTATATATTTTTTAAATATGATCTCAAGCTCTTGGTTATCACAATATCTCAGTACATGTGATAGATTTTATTACTTTGTAAGTGATAGATTTTATTGGTTTGGTATATAAATTATACCATGATATTGATTTTTTTTTTCATATTAGGGAAGTTATCAATAGCTTTCCCGTGCATCGCACGGGTTTGCAACTAGTTTTAAATAAAACAAATGAACAAATACATGCAACTAATAATAAGAGTGAATCACTAACCACTGCATCCAACTTCGTTCTAACTAGCAAGAAAACAAATTCATGTGGTTGAATGATTTTGAAAACTAATTACATTGGCATAAGTTGTCTTTGTGTGACCACAAACATAAAAATAAGCACTCTATGTGAAGCAACATTTAAAAGCAAACCGCGGTTTATTGTTTTTGTGACACCCAAGATCGTGTGGATTGGATTAAATAAATGTTTTATACGGGTATCAAATGTCCCACATTGAGTTTAGCTAAGTTTAATTGGGCTATATAGTTGATAACAATGAGTCTTAATTGTTACTTGACGAATAGTTTAGAAATATAATTTTAATGTGATTTAATTCTTAGGGTCACCCTCCATCCTCAACTTTGTATGTGATTTGTCTCACAGGAAACTAATTATAATCTATAGACTTCCTTTCAATATTTAACAACATAAATACCCTTGATTCCTTAAAGGTTTTATTTATTTATTTATTTTTTAATTTCTTTGCTGACCGATGTGGCCATTCCAATCATTTTATATACATGTACAAAAATACAAAAGAATGCAAACACTCCTAACACCCAACTCATTCAAACTTTTCCTTCCTCACACTGATAGATGAGGGAAGTAGCTAGAGTGGTTGAATTCGATTCTGGAAAGAAATTTGAGCAAGATTCGTAGCTTAGTGAGCTTCTTCTTTCCACGTCGTTGTTGACTTGTGGTACGTTAGGAAAGTTTCGGACTACCAAGCTTTGTTTGTTGGAGTTAGTAGTAGCATCATGATGACGACTTTTTTTTTTTTAATAGAAACATGACGGTGATTTTTGTTGTCTTTTAGAATCTTCAGATGGAGGAGGACCGGAGGAGTTCTTTTTCTTTTTTAGGCCGAGTATGAGAGGAAGAAAGAGAAGGATTGCTTACAATTTACAAACAACAAAGCTCAGCTAGCAACAATTTAAACCGGTGTTCGGTACCATAAATTCCTAGAAAAATCATCTTTAGAAAGGAGAGTAGTAACATGAAATCTGTTAAATTACCGATTGTCCCAAAAGCTTAAACTTTTTAGGAAATTGTGAATTCAATCACTTAACTATAAGTCTAATACTCCCCCTTACTTGTAGGCCTAAACTTTCCCTTTATAAGTGGAGGCCCAACAAGTGAGAATTTAACATTTTAAATGGGAGGTAGAGTAAAACCAGGAATTGAACTCACTATCTCCTGCTCTGATACCATGTTAAATTACTGATTGTCCCAAAACCTTAAATTTTTTAGGAAATGGTGAATTTAATCACTTAGCCATAAGTCTAACACTCCCCCTCACTTGTGGGCCTAAACTTTCCCTTTATAAGTGGGGGCCTAACAAGTGGGAATTTAACATTTTAAATGGGAGATAGAGTAAAACCAGAGATTGAACTCACGATCTCCTGCTCTGATACCATGTTAAATTACTGATTGTCCCAAAAGCTTAAGTTTTTTAGGAAATGGTAAATTTAATCACTTAACCATAAGTCTAAGAGCATCCACAGTAGTGGAACTAAAAATTTAGCTATTTAACTCCACCAAAAGTTTCTTTATCTATTTTACCTACATACATGCTGCAACAGTGGATCTATTTTAGCTTTCAACACAATAAAATAATATAAACATCACAATAAAATAATATATCTATTACAATAAAATAATCCATCTCACTATAATAAAATAATATATTCACTACACACAACTATCACAGCCACACACACATCCACAACCACCACCACCACCACAGCCCACAACAAAGAAAAAAAAAATCAACCAAGCCCACACCCACCAAACCCACCAAGCAACACCCACACCCACCACCACGAAACCCACCCGAGCCACCCCCACGAACACACCGATCTACCCACAAACCCACCCACAGCCCAACCACCCACAGAGAAGTCTGAACTCATACATGGTGGGAGAGATGGCTTGAGTCGACGATGAAGCTTGGGTCGGCAATGGAGCTTGGATCGGTGATGGAGCTTAGATTGGCAATGAAGCTTGGGTCGGCGATGGAGCTTGGATCGGCGATGGTGCTCGGGTCGGCAATGGAGCTTGGATCGGTGTTGGGTGAGTGGTGAGATGGAGGACTGGGCGAGATGGGTTGGCGGCGTGGGGAGGTGGGTCGGTAGCATGGAGGACTGGGTGAGATGGATTCAAGGGCGGCGGCAAGGGCGTGACTTGCGGAGGTAAGGGCGTGACCGGCAACGGCAAGGGCAGGACCTGATCTGTGAGATGAGAGAGAGAGAGGAGCTTTGGTCTGAGAGAGCAGAGGGAAGTAACGTGAGAGAGAGAGAGAGAGAGAGAGAGATGAGCTGTGAAACGCGAAGAGAAAACGAAAGAGAAAAGAAATATTATTTTAATGAAAAGGGGAGTAAAATAAATTTCTTTTTTTTGTTTAGCTCTCATGAACAGTGCAAATCTATTTATAGATGTGCACTGTAGTAATGGAGCTAAAAAAAATAGATTTAGCTCTACTGCTGGAGCATGCTTTTTGGTGTTTGAGGAGCTAAGAAATACCAATATACCAATATAGCACCACTGCTGTGAGTGCTCTAACTTGACTCTTGGCAACATACCGAAAATAATGAGAAACAAGTTCAAAAAAGCAACACTTTTTTTCTTTTTCCTTTTTTTCAGCATCAGCAGCAGCAACATTTTGGAAAGATATTTGGGACTTCGGGTACCAAATAAAGTGAGAAACTTCCTTTGGCATGCATGTAAAGAGGCCATCCCAACAAAGGAGAGTTTGTGTCAAGGTCGAATTTTTTTGGAGGATAACTGTGAATACTGTGATAATTCTTTCGAGGATGTTCTACACGCCCTCTGGAACTGTCCAGCTTTCTCACCTGTGTGCGTGGGACTCTTCCTTAACCTAGTCTTTTCGCCACAACTGACATTTCAATAATTTTTTGGATTTTTTTCTCTACGTTAAAGAGGAGGAAAAAGATTTGGAATTATTCTCCATGTTGGTTTGGACTGTTTGGTACCGTAGAAACCAGATACGTACAGGCTCCAGTGAGTACCCAATCTCCCAAGTCACCCCATCAGCTTCCCAGACACTGCAGGACTTTGTCCTGAATAATTCAAGACCACCGATACAGCAGCAGACTACACCACCGGCTCGTGTTTGCTGGCAACCACCCCTAGTTCCATTTTTGAAGGCAAATTTCGATGGTGCAATCTTTAGAGATTCAAATATAGTAGGCATATTGTTGTCCGGAATAGCAGGGGCAGAGTCAAGGTATCACTCTCAGAAAAAATTCACCTTCCCCCAATTCTGACGATGTGGAAGCCCTAGTAGCGGTACCAGCTATTCAACTTGCCCAGGACCTCGGCTTCTTAGCTCTTATCTTGGAAGGTGACCTCAAGTGGTTATAAATGCTTTAAGAATGGAAGGCGAGTCTCTGGCCTCTTTTGGTCATCTCTTGGAATCGGTAAAATCTACTATAAATGCCTTTAATTGTATCTCATTTTCTCATACTCGTAAATTATGCAATTATGTAGCTCGTAACCTAACAAAACATGCTAAACATGTTAGAGGTTCAGAGATACGGCTGAAGGATGTTCCTTCACCTTCATTTTGTTCTTTTAGCCGACTGTGGTTAGTTTTCTTTCAATAAAATTCACAGATTTTTTTTTTTTTTTTTAAAGTAATGGACATACCGAATTTAGTGTTGGGTGCACATGCACCATAGTCCAGCCCATGAAGAATAAAAGCCCAAGTGATGAAGACTCCTATATCAAGTTGAAATAAGAAATCATGGTCAGTTTGTACTTTGTGTGTTTCTAGGAGTCTAGCCACATCTAATCACTACTCTTTAATGAGTTTGTGATAGGCTTAAATAGCAAGGAGTCCTAATTCCTTGCAAAGTACTGTACGTGGTGTACCAAGATTCCTATTCCTAATTGATGAGTGTGAGGGCATGCTTTTATATATAAAAGGCATGCATGTGGTGTGCTGAAAAGTAGAACAAAAACAAGAAGAAAAAGGAGGTGCCGCATAGTGGAAAAAGAAAAGAAAAAGAATTGTCGCCTTTGAGAAAGATAATTTGTGTGTGTGAGAGCAAAGAAAAATAAGAGAGATTTTTTTTTCTTTAGCCGTGAGGCATACACAAGAATTATTGTAATTGATTAGATAATAGTGAAATTATTTGGAGTTTATCCCATGGTTTTTCCCTTCAAAGAGAAAGGGTTTTCCACGTAAATATTTGTGTTTTTGTTTGTGATTGCTATTTTGGATTGCTAATATTGTTGATAATATTATTTGGGACCCAACAAATGGTATCAGAGCCAGGTTAGAGTGGAAGCAATGGCCGGAGAAGTAGGCAAGGGCTCAAGAATTGGGAACTTTGATGGAACAAACTTCGTGTATTGGATGATGCAGATTGAAGATTATCTTTATGGGAAGAAATTGCATTTGCCTCTTTTGGGGACGAAACCTGAAACTATGAAGGATGAAGACTGGAACCTTCTTGATAGACAGGTATTAGGAGTTATTTGATTAACTCTGTCAAGATCAGTTGCATACAATGTTGTGAAAGAAAATATCACAGTGGATTTGATGAAGGCTTTGTCTAGCATGTATGAAAAGCCGTTGGCTAACAACAAGATGTATCTGATGAAGAAGTTATTTAATATGAAGAAGGTAGAAGGCACTCCTGTAGCGCAGCATCTGAATGAGTTTAATACAATCACAAATCAATTATCCACGGTGGGAATTGAATTTGATGATGAGGTTCGTGCATTGATACTTTTGGCTTCTTTACCAAACAGTTGGGAAGCCATGAGAATGGCGGTGAGTAATTCTGCAGGAAAAAGTAAACTCAAATATGATGATATTCGAGATTTGATTTTAAGTGAAGAGGTTCACAGGAGAGATGCAAATATAGACAATGCACAAGATCAAGCTTTTGTCACAGAGAACAAGAGTAGAGGTAGAAGCAGAAGACCTAATGATCGAAAATTCAATGGTAGGTCACAATCAAGAGATAGATCTCAGTTCAAGGAAACTAGAGAATGCTTCCATTGTGGGAAAAATGGTCACTTAAGAAGAGATTGTTGGCATTGGAATAAGGAACAAAATAAAGGAAAATATGAAAAGAATGATAGTGAGAAAAATACTACAGCTGCTGTGATTGATGAGGATGTTGTGGTGCTCTCTATTGAAAAGCAAAAGTGTGAGCATGTTGCTAATAATGATGTTGAATCGGTTGTTGATTTTGCAGCCCCCCACCATATTATCCCTACGAAGGGGTTGTTTACCACGTACAAAGCAGGAGACTTTGGTACAGTGAAGATGGGTAATTCTAGTTACTCAAAAATTGTGAGAATTGGTGATGT
Organism: Notholithocarpus densiflorus; assembly: GCA_030021035.2. Lineage (NCBI taxonomy): Eukaryota > Viridiplantae > Streptophyta > Magnoliopsida > Fagales > Fagaceae > Notholithocarpus > Notholithocarpus densiflorus. The sequence goes on from JARYZH020000694.1 coordinate 9,841, forward strand.
GTGCATTAAAACCAATGTTGGTAGCACTATGATGTTGAAGGATGTGCGACATGTTCTAGATTTAAGAATGAATGTGTTTTCTACATTGACTATGGATTGAGTAGGTTATTGTAACTACCTTAGTAATGGAAGATGGAAACTTACTAAGGGGCCATTGGTTGTTGCAAGAGGACATGCATGTTGCGGTTTATACAGGACTCATGTGAAGACCTGTAAGAAGAAGTTCAATGAGATTAAAAATTTTGAGAAGACTCCAAAGATGAGTGTTGGGTTTAATGGTTTTGAAACCAAGAGGGTGAAATTCTCATTGCCTAATAGTGCTTCAGAAGAGGAAGTGGTAGGTGATGAAGAATATGAAGATGCTAAGGCTACATGGGACGACGATGAAGTGAAAGATCCTAAAGGTCTTGAGCAGAGGGAGCAATATCCTCCACTAGATATTGTTGGACCTCATGAGAAGAGGATTGCTGGAGAACATCGAATTGCTAGCTTCGAGAATAATTGGGCTTCTAATGAGGGGAGCCAAGGGATTGGATTAAGGAAATCCAAGATGAGATGAATTCTTTGAGAATGAAAGGTATTGACATTGAAGAAGTGTTCTCAGTGCTAGTGAAGATAATGAAAAAGGTCAAGCCTTGTGTTGGCTTGACTCACACAGAATTGAATTGAAGAGATAGAATGAAGATCTCCTCCCATTGGTGGGCTGGAGGGGGAGATTGTTGGGTGCACATGCACCATAGTCCAACCCATGAAGAATAAAAGCCCAAGTGATGAAGACTCCTATATCAAGTTGAAATAAAAAATCACAGTCAGTTTGTACTTTGTGTGTTTCTAGGAGTCCAGCCGCATCTAATCACTACTCTTTAATGAGTTTGTGATAGGCTTGAATAGCAAGGAGTCCTAATTCCTTGCAAAGTACTGTACGTGGTGTACCAAGATTCCTATTCCTAATTGATGAGTGTGAGGGCATGCTTTTATATATAAAAGGCATGCATGTGGTGTGCTGAAAAGTAGAACAAAAACAAGAAGAAAAAGGAGGTGCCGCACAGTGAAAAAAAGGTGGGTGCCGCATAGTGGAAAAAGAAAAGAAAATGGATTGTCGCCTTTGAGAAAGATAATTTGTGTGCGTGAGAGCAAAGAAAAATAAGAGAGATTTTTTTTTTCTTTAGCCGTGAGGCATACACAAGATTGTAATTGATTTGATAATAGCGAAATTATTCGGAGTTTGTCCTGTGGTTTTTCCCTTCAAATCCCTTCAAAGAGAAAGAGTTTTCCACGTAAATATTTGTGTTCTTGTGTGTGATTGCTATCACTACAACAAAATGTAACTATAGTGACGAATTTTAGTGAGGAAAATTTTTTCGTCACAAAAAAGTACCATTTAGTGACGAAATTTATATTTCGTCACTATATATTTAAAAAAATAGTAACATTTAGTGACGAAATTTAGATTTCGTCACTATAGGATGTGATAAATTCAGGGCGCCAAACAAAAGTGGAGGCGGGAAACCAAATTGATCTACAGTGACGAATATTTTCGTCACTAAAAGTTTAAGTTTTTTGTGACGAATAATTTCGTTACTAAAAGGTGCTACTGGTCATGCTATTAGTGACAAAATCTGTTTCGTCACTGAATGTGACATTTAGCGACGAAAATAAATCGTCGCTGAATGGAAAACGGTGGCCATTAGTTTTATTTTTTGCGACAAACCCGACTTCGTCACTAAAGGCATAAAATAGTGACGAAATCAAATCGTCACTAAAGGTGAGGTATATATATAACACTTCAGCTCTTTGTTTTTTTTTTTCACACATCAGACCTCTCAAGCTCTCCCATCACACTCTCAAGCCAGCCAATACTCTCTCAAGCTCTCCCATCACACTCTCTCAAGCCAGCCGACGCCAACCAAGCTTGACGGTGCAGACCTAGGCTTCCACTGGCGACGCCGACCTCAAACCCATTAAACCCATCGCAACGCTTCAGCTCCGATTTTTCTGTTTAGCGACGCTTCAATTCTGATTTCTTCGTTTGGTGACGCTTCAGCTCCGATTTCTCCGTTTCGCGACAATTTAGACGCCGATCACGACGATTCAGACGTCGATCGTGACGCTTTAGCTCCATCCGGCGACGCTTCAGCTCCATCTGGCGACTCTTCAATTCGCTCCATCCGGCGACGCTTCAGTTCGCTCCATCCGGCGATGCTTCAGTTCGCGACACTTCCGGCGACCTTTCGCCTCCCACCCAACCGGCGATGCTTCAGTTCGCTCCATCCGGCGACACTTCCGACGACGCTTTATTTCGCAACGCTTCAGTACTAGGTATTTTTTTTTTTTTCCTTTTGAGTTAATTTTTTTGTTTCCTTTTGAGTTAATTTTTTGTTAATTTTTGTTTAATGATTCTAAATGCTTGATGTTAATTTTTTTTCCTTGTCCAGTTTTTTTTTTTCTTGTTTGGGATTTGTTCTCTGTTTGTCTAAGTTGTGAATCCCATATAGAAACCATTCTCATTTTGTACAGATTGTTTTGGATGAGGGTTGTGCTGTTGTTGTTTGTGAAGTGGAATGGTGGTTGTGGTTGTGGAATGGTGATTGTTATAGCATTTTGTTGACTTTGATGGTACCCTTTTTGGGTTAGCTGAAATTGTTGTGAAATGTTTTTGGGTCTCAGTTTTGGGTCTTCACTTTGACAAAGCCAGAGATGTTTACTCTAAACTTATTAGAGCTTTGGGTCTTCAAATGGGTAATATTTGGTGTAATATTTGAGCTGTGTTTAGATTCTGAGAAATTTTTGTTTGGTTTAGGTGAGAAATTTGATTGAGAAATGATAGATAGGTAGTTGTCATTGTGAATAAGAGGAGAAATTATACGGGTTTTGAGAAAAAAATTGTTTGCTATGATGCTTGTGTTAGAATTCTGGGAAAATTTTGTGGTTTAGTTAGTTATTTATTTTTTTTATTTCTTTCTGTTTTATGGTTTAGTTAGTTATTTTAGATTATTGTTTGTGTTCCTCAATTTTCAATCTTGTTTCTCTTTCTGCAGGAAAGCATTTCAACAGTAAGTGTCCCTTTGGCAACAACTAGTGATTGATCACTCTTGGCCTGGTGCCTTCGCTTCTTCTTTTTATTATGAGAGGATCATTTTCAAAACTGAAGTATTTATAAATTTAACTTTTCTTTTGGAGGCTAAATACACATTGTTTGCAATAACTTTGGATTTTTTCTGAAAGTTGTAAACTTAGCTTGAGCAAAGTAAGTAAATTTTAGTTAAAAACTTATAAAACTCTATACTTGTGATGTTGGAAATTGGATTTGTGGTGGTATGTTGTGTTGGAGCAAGCGGGTGGCTTGCATGGTGTTATAAGGTGATTTAAATACATATTGAGAGTGTTTTTTAAATTCTTGTAAATGTGAATGAGTATTGTTAATTAGATGTGATGAATATTACTTTATTAGATTTCAATACTTGTAAACTCTATACTTGTGATGTTGGAAATTAAATTTGTGGTGGTATGTTGTGTTGGAGCAAGCGGGTGGCTTGCATGATGTTATAAGGTGTTTAAAATACATATTGGGAGTGTTTTTTAAATTCTTGCAAATGTGAATGAGTATTGTTAATTAGATGTGGTGAATAATACTTTATTAGATTTCAATACTTGTAAACTCTATACTTGTGATGTTGGAAATTGGATTTGTGGTGGGTTGTGTTGGAGCAAGCGGGTGGCTTGCATGGTGTTATAAGGTGGTTTAAATTTATATTGAGAGTGTTTTTAGTTTCTTGCAAATGTGAATGAATCTTATTGATTAGATGTAATGAATAGTACTTTAATTGATTTCAATACTTATAAACACTCTATACTTGTGATGTTTGAGATTGGTTTTGTGGTGGGTTGTTGTGGATACACCCTGAGGATGAAGCGACATATGTATGTGTATCATTCCATCCCTATCATGTTTGTAAAGCTATAACATATGTAGTATTAATGTTGTGATTGTTTGTTTCTTTCTCTCTTTCAAATGATAGGAAAATATTCTCAAAGTGCAAGCGGATCATTGTCAAGATCCTAATGCAATTCCCCTTACACAAGAGGAGATCTCAAACTTGGTGTTTAAGAAGAAGTCCGGTATTGTAAAAGGATTTGGCATGAGACCTTCCTCTTCTCTAGTAACCACCGTCTCCTCTAATTCATCGGTGGAGTATATCCAACGGTTAGAAAATGAGATAATTGAACTCAAAGAGGCAAGAGCTAGAGATCAAGAGGAGCGAGCTAAGGACCAAGATGCACGAACTAAGCAAGATGAGGTCCAAAAGAATATTCTTAACTTTTTGAGGAGCAAGGGTCATGATGATGCTTTTACTTATGGGGATGGTTCACTTCAAGTTAAAACACTTTTTGGTTAGTACTTTATTTGCTTTCTACAACTTATACATTAGGAGTTATGATTTTAATTTATTGGTGTGGTTACTCTTAATGCATTGTTAGAAATGTTTCTTATAACATAGTTAATGTTTTTACTTTACGATTTTAACGAAGTATTGTTTTTATATTTGTGCAGATTTCTTATTGATGGCTTTTAGGAGATTTACTTTTGGCATTATTTGAAGACATATGAGGACATCTTCCGTTAGTTCTAAAATAGGGTTTAGGTAGAATTATTGTATGTATTGCAAACAATTATTGTATGGAAGGATTTTGAATTGGATACTTGTTTTATTTTTTACTTGTGGAATGTATGGATCTTTTTTTATAAATGTGTTGTTGAAATAAATGTGTTATTCAAATGTGAGGTTTTAATAATGTAATGACAGGTTACAGGTTAATATCAAAGCCATGAAAAAAATAAAAACAGAAAATAAGTTTTAGTGACGAATTTTTTCGTCACAAATATAGCAACAAAAAATTGTTTTAGTGACGAAAATTTTGTCACTAAATATAGCAAAATTTTTAAGAAATGGTTTTAGTGACGAAAATTTTCGTCACTATATGTGCCTGGATTTTCTTAAAAATAGTTTTAGTGACGAATTTTTTCGTCACTATATGTACCTGAACATAATTTTAGTGACGAAATTATTCATCACTAAATATGATTTAGTAAACTAAAGTGTTTTTAGTGAGGAAAACATTTAGTGACGAAACGTTTTCGTCACTAAAAGTTTTTTTTTTTTTTTAAATCAAATCGGACTTTTAGTGATGAAATTTTCCGTCACCAGGACTTTTAGTGACGGGGCTACAGTGACGAAATGAGTTTCGTCACTAAAAGTCCAATTTCGTCACTAAAGGTCCTTAGTGACGAAAAACTGAAAATACATTTTGTTGTAATGTATTTTGAATTGCTAATATTGTTGATAATATTATTTGGGACCCAACATTTAGGGCTTATCTGGTCTTTCAACCTTTATAAATTCAAAATTTTAATGTATTGTTTATTGTAATTTTCTAAACTCAAAATACTAATGTACTATTAAATTAAAGCTATATTTTAAAAAAACTCTAATACTAAAGTTGAATACAAAGCCGCAGCGTAATAATAGATTGGTTAACATCTTATCAAGAAAAAGAAAAGAAAAAAAAAAGAGATTTGTTAACAACTGTGAGATTAAAATTTTGTTTTACTTGTGTCAAGATATAAATTTCTTTTAGATTGAATTACAAATTGCGCTCTCTGACTTTGCCTAAAACTCAATATTTTAACTTCATAGTTCATATTAAACATAAAGTGTTTAAATTTTTGAAAAAGAACAGCTGAAGTGATCAAGATGCAACATATTTTTCTACTAGCATGTTTCACAAACTTCACTCAAGTTCATGGGTAAATATGGACCAAACCAGGTTGAATTCTAATCCAACCACTGCTGTCAAAGATATTCGCAGTCTGGATGAAGCCAAGCCCCTTTGATAATTTCAAGTCACATTCCCATTAATTGGTCCAAAAAGAAATAAATAATATATTAATCTTTCTCCTGGAGAATCCGATCAAATACTTTTAGGACCAAATATGATAATGTAGTTAAATAATTAAAGGGTCATGTTACCCTTAGGTGTTAATGGACCATTGAAGGAATGTTTTGATACAACTTTTATGGGAAATATAAAAAATTTAAAAAAAAAAAAAAAAAAACCCTATAAAAAAATTAATTACTTTTTTTTCCTTTTCTCATAAAAGTTTCTACAAATATTTGCCAAATCAATGCCCATAGGGCATCATCCGTTAAATTTTCACAGAATTAAATGAATATAAATTATAATTAAAAAAAAGCTTGAAATCCATGTTCGAATCAGACATTAAAAGAAAAAACCGATAATAGTATTAAGAAAATGCTCTAAACAACTGAATATTCTAGACCAAGCCACAATTTCAATCTTCCTTAGATTTTTGTAGCTACTTTTTTTTAGCATTACTTGAAAATAGATCACAATTTATTAAAACTCCAAGTCTTTAAAGGAGAGAGATATGTATAAACATATTATAATGGTCTGGTCCTAAGAGCATTTATTGGTAGACTATTTTATGAAAGTTTTGATACTAATTTCATGGGAAATATATAAAGCTCTCAAAAGATCATTTGTAATTTTCTTTTCAAATAAAAAATTTCTAACAATAAATTCTAAACCAATGCTTTTAAGGTATTCATTAACTTTTCCCTACTATAAAACAAGAGGTTTATCATTTCTAAAACAAACATATGTTTTTAAATTTATTTATATTCATTACAAAATTCAAAAAGAACTTCCTTCTAAAAAAAATCAAAAAATAAAATAAAAGAAGAGCTCTTAAAACCCATATCATAATCACCTCTAAAAAAAAATCATCTAATAATATATATTTTTTACAAGTTCAAATATCTCATCTTATCATGGCCAACAACACCTAATGTTAAAAGATATTTATTTTGGTTGCTGAGAATAGAACTAACCCCTAATGTTAGATTACATTCTGTCATTGATTTTTCTCTCCCTTCAGTTGTATACACCCTAAATTACACAAGCCAAAATAAAAGTTAGAGAATAAATAAAAAATAAATAAACTTGAAAGAACTGCCTTTTTAGATATGTATGATTTGAAAGTAGAGGTTGTTCAAACGAAGGTTTCTTTTTTTTTTCAATTCATTTTCTTAAAAATAAGTCACAACGTTTATTGAAAGCATTGTCTTCCCAAACATGTATGGTTTGAAAATAGAGGGTGTTCAAATGGTGTCTCACTTTTTCAATTCTTTTTCATAAAAATAAGCCATAAAATTAGTACTTATAGGTCAATTTTCACAATATAAAATATTATAAATTTTTTCTTTAAAAACATCTGCAAGAACCATGGAAACCAACTGAAGTTGGAAGTTGGCCTCCATGGTCAAACCCAATTATAACATAAGAAAAATAATCAGAAAGCCATAATAAACAAAAAGAACTATTATATGAGAGAAGAATGATCAAATAAGTCTTTTCCACCTTAAAGTGGTTGACTAGCAAGTTTGAAAAAAATATGTTGCAAAACATATGTTGGAAACCAAAAACGCAACATTTGTTGTTTTCAATAATATAATGTATTTTAAGATATGGAAGTTGATTCCAATTGACGTAATATATATATATATATATTTTATCAAAGACGCATTGTTATTCAATTCGTAGCAAAAGAAAGAAATGTATGTATAAAAGGTTTCTTTCAATTTGTAACAATCTTATATATAAATTTCTTTCTTTTGTTACAAATCGATTAACAATGCATCTCCAATAAAATAAAGGCGTAAATGCACTTTTAGTCCCTACATTTTGACTTTTTTTCATTTTAGTCCCTACATTTTATTTTTACCACTTTTAGTCCCTAAACCAATTAACGCGGGACATTTAAGTCCTTGAAGCACTGTTCCGTCACCAAACTAACGAGAAAACGAGACATGGCTGACGTGGGCATTAAAATATTATTAAAAAAATTATTTGGCATTTTTTAAATGCCAAAATTAAAAAAAAAAAAAAAAAAAAAAATGAATTACTCAATTTTCTTTTCTTTATTTGTGTTCTTCTCGTGTTCTTCCCTATTCCAGCAAAAAACAAACCCTAAACCCATATCCCCAGTAAAGCAAACCTTAGCCTTCAACAATCACTGTACAATCTCTCTCTCTCTTTCGGCATCCATCAAGCCATATCCCACCCACGCCGTCCATCAAGCCACCAGATCAAACAACTGAGACCCAAAATCCATCAACCAAAAATTGTACAATCTCTCTCTCTCTTTCAGCGTGATGAGGAGCCAAAGCCAACAACAATCACTGTCACTTAAACGCCATAGCCAATCCTTCGACTCAATCTCCGTCATTCTGACCAACGTCCATGTGCGATGAGAAGCTCGTGGGATGCTATTGCTGCACAAGGCGACGACGATCCAAGGCTAGGTCCATGCTGGTCGAGCTTGAGACGGGGAGATCCGAGTCAAGTGGGGCAGGATAGGGATCGGGATCGATTGGATCTGGTTTTCTTTGGGATTGTTGGCCACAGATCAAGCTCTGTTGTGGATCTGGGTTTAGGATGGTATTTGACGGTTGGGGTATTGGTGGATTTGGGTTTGTAGCCAAGGATTTTGGGATTAGTTTGAATCTTTGAATTTGGGGCTTTTGTTTGAAATATCTGGAATTAGTTTGAAACTGGGTTTGGTGGATCTGCATCTGGGTTTGCTTTTAGGCGTGGATGATGATGGATGGCTGGGACACGTTGCGGTGATGTTCATGCTCTTTGATTTGGTGATGTTCATGTTTTTTTTTTCCCCCTGTAGGTTTGATGTTCATGTTCTTTTATTCTGGGTTTGCTCTTTGATTCTGGGTTTGATGTCGTTGCTGGGTTTGATCTTCATGTTCTTTGATTCGGTGGTGGTGATTTGGGGTTTTTTTTTCCCGTGGGTTTTTTTTGTGTTTGTTTGCCAAGAAAATTTATGGGTTTGAAGGCTAAGGTTTGCTTTACTGGGGATATGGGTTTGGGGTTTGGTTAGAATCTGGGTTTGGGGTTTGTTTTTTGCTGGAATTGGGAAGAACACGGAAAGAACACAAATAAAGAAAAGAAAATTGAGTAATTAAATTTTTTTTTTTAATTTTGGCATTTAAAAAATGCCAAATAATTTTTTTAATAATATTTTAATGCCCACGTCAGCCATGTCTAGTTTTCCCGTTAGTTTGGTGACGGAACAGTGCTTCAAGGACTTAAATGTCTCGCGTTAATTGGTTTAGGGACTAAAAGTGGTAAAAATAAACTGTAGGGACTAAAATGGAAAAAAGTCAAAATGTAGGGACTAAAAGTGCATTTACACCTAAAATAAATAATCAAATGGAATCAGCTTCCATCATCTTAGAATAAATTCCATCATTGATTTGTCTCTACCTACGATAACAAAAAGGAAAAATTGAATGCAATGCTTTCCTAGACATGTATAGTTTAAAAGGCATTGCAACAAGCTGGGGTAGACCTAACCGTATTGCAACAAATTGGGGTAAAATCTCATATTATTTCTATCAATTCCGTTTATTTTTTACTTTATAGTTTCCATCAAGATTTCATTTATATTTGGCGATTGTTTATGACTCTGCTGGTATAGCACCCCAACGTTGGGTCATTTACTAGTCTTTTTCCTAGGTGTCTTTGTCGTTGCATATACTCCAGGGAAAGGGTTGTGTACTTAAATATTGCTAATCGAGTTATATCCACTACACTACCGAAGCTTTAATGGCGGCCTCTATGCTCTGGCCAACTGCGTAGCAAATTAACTTAGTACTTATTTTATGTTCAACTCTATTGCGTTATAAATTTGGACCTAAATACCTATTTTTGTTGTTTTTTTTCTTTTTAAATAAAATTTTTCTAAAACAATGCCCTTAAAGTATTCATTTACTTTTCCCTATTATAAACAAGATGTTTATCATTTATAAAATAAAAATATTTTTATAAATTTATTTTATGTTCATTACCCAATTCAAAAAGAACTTCCATCTCTAAAAATAAATAAATAAGAACTCTTAAAACCCATATCCTAATCACCGTAAAAAATTCATCTAATAAATTTTTTTTTTAAATTATGTTCGAATATCTTGTCTTGTCATGGTCAATAACCCTAACCCTATCATTAAGGGTTAATTTCTTTTTCAGCAACCAATTGCAAACAAAATTACAGCCGCATCCGCATCAACAATAATTTTAACGATAGTGCCAATATTCCTAGCCTACCAAAACCAAACAAAAGATCCAACACATGAAGATGAACCTCGTCTATCAAGATTTAAGAGTACTACTTTTAGGGTGTGTTGTTGCATTAAATTCATATTAATCGCTTTAGGAATGTCCATTGGATGGTGTGCTACATTTTCTACAATAGACGTTGTGGGGCAGATATCGAAAGCGTTATTCTCTAAAATAATAAATGTCTTGTTTGTGGTTGCCTTGGGAATGTCTATTGGGTAGTGTGCAATATTTTCTACCATAGACACCACGGGATAAGTACTCAAAGCGTTATCCTCTAAAACAACAAATACTATGTTTTTAGTTTCAAACATCTTTTTAACAACTTGTTGTAGAAGAGTTTTATATTCATTTTTCTCAAACCTACTAGTCTGCCGCTTTAAGGTGGTAAGGAATTATTTGATCATTCCCTTCTTCTCTCTATTTTATTCTCATATTTAAATATTTACAGATTGAATAACAATATATCTCCAATAAAAAATAAAAATTCATCAAATGGAATTAGCTTCTATCATCATAATTAAAATACATCATATCATTGAAAATATCAAATGTTGGGTTTTTGATCTCTAACATATGTTTAGCAATAAAAAATCGTATGAAATGTTTTTCTTTAAAAAACATATGTAAGGACCATGGATGCCAGCAAAAGTTAGAAGTTGGCCTCCATGGGCGAACCCAATTACAAAATTAGAAAAATAAACAGAAAAGCCAAAGAGAGAGAGAGAGAGAGAGAGAGAAGAAGAAGAAGAAAAAGAAGAAGAAGGAAAAAAAAAAAAAAAAAGTTCTTGCTAACTTAAAGTGGTGGACTAGCAAGTCCAAGAAAAATATGTTATTAAACATATGTTGGAAACCAAAAACGCAACATTTGTTGTATTCAATGTTAGAATGTATTTTAAGATGATGGAAGCTTATTCCATTTGATGTTAATTTTTTTATCGGATATGTATTGTTATTCTATTTGTAACAAAAGTTCGAAATATATGTATAAGAAGTTTCTCTCATTTTGTAACAATCTTATACATTAATTTCTCTCTTTTGTTACAAATTCAATAACAATACATCTCTTATCAAAAAAGAAAAATACATAAAATGGAATCAGCTTCCATCATCATAAAATACATTCTATTATAGAATTTAGAGAAAAAAAAAAAGGAAAATTGAAAGTAATGTTTTCCCAATCATGTATAGTTTGAAAGTAAAGGGTGTTTAAAAGGTGGCTTGCTTTTTTTTTCGTAAAAATAAGCTATAATATTAATGTTGGAAATATAAATATATAAGTACTTATAAGTGCTCCAGGCTTCAATGGACTAGTAATATCATTAGGCTGAATGCAAAGAATATCATTAGGCTGAATGCTCCGGGCTTCAATGGACTAGTAATTGCTTGGAAGGCCTGAAAAGAAAAACACACGATCAAAGGTGACCAAAGTGGAACGGCCAAGAACCCTCCGATACTTAAGTTAGTTTCTCTCTTAAATTCTAGAGTTCCAACTTTTTAGGAGTCGTGAAAAACTTTCTTCCATTTGATGTGGATGAGTGCTTATATAGTGTGCTTTTGAAATAGTTACTTGTCTCATAACTTCCTCTATATTCGAGGAAGTCAGAAGGTTCAGGGTTAACTTCCACAACTGCTATAGGAGTTAGAATGTTCAATCTTATCTTCTACAACTATTGTTGGAAGTTAAGTACTTAGTAGGAAGTTATAGCAACAAACCAGGATCTTGCTCATGCTTCAAAATAATAACACGTGGTTCGATTCACTAACTTTTGTAGATAAATCTTTCTGGAACTTTCCCAAGTGTTGGGGGTCGTCTAGGCGCTTTCCTGATGGACGACCCTCATACCCATGGATGACTGTCCTACTAGGGATGGCCATCCTTGTCTTCTTAACCTGGACGACTCACATGGACGAATTGGAGTTGGTTTAATTTTCAGTTCACCATCAGTTGCCCCCTTGTCCAAGGGTCGTCCAGAGCACTGTAGAATTTACTGCTGTTCTTTGGACGTGTCTTTATGACAGTTGTTAGATGTCGTGCCACGTGTCATGACCTCATTGGTGACTGGTCGCGTCAATTTACCTTTTCGAGGAATATGCCACGTGTCATTTTCTGGTTGGTCACGTCGTTTCAGATGCCAAATTTCACTGCCTATAAATAGTGGAATTCCTCTCCTACCCTTCACATTTCCTAAATTTTCTCCCTTGACATTCGTCATCCAGTGCCTCGTCTAGAAGTATTTCTGCGTCTTTAGTCCTCCTTCGTCTAGAGCCAAGTATTCTCTTCATCCTCATTCTTAGGTTTTCCTTCAAATTTCAAGATATCTGAGATTGTCATTTCTTCGTCTAGGAATAATGTTGATAAGAATATAGACGAGTACCATGACACTACTAGTTATAGTGGCTCTAGTAGTGGTAGCAGCAGTAGTAGTAACAGTAGTAGTGGGGGGAACACCACAGACGAGCAATACACATCTGGTGTTCCTGGGATTCCTTTAGAGGTTTTTTAGGAACAGCTTAGGACGAGGGCAGCGTCTAGGTCTCGGGCTGGTACCTCGACGAGTGTTCCTTCGTCCACTCCTTTAGACGAGGTTGAGACAGTATATAGTTATGCTGTAAGAGTCCACTCTAAGACGGATGAAAAGAGAATTACCTCCCTTAGGAGTTGGTACCAAATTCCAGACGACCTTAACACTAGGTTAGCTGTTCGTGGGGAATGATGCTGTCAACCTCGTTTTGGCATAGGTTTTTATGAAGCTTACCTTTTAGGGGGACTTAGGTTACCCCTTATTGCCTTTGTTAGGTAGTTACTCAACATGTTAGGTTTAGGTATATGTTAGTTTAACCCTAACGCGTGGAGGCTAGTCGTCTCTATGCAAGTTTTGTGGAGGGAGGTGTTTGAAGGGGATCGTCCTCTCACTGTGGATGAGTTCCTCTACTACTACAAGCCCTCAGAGATTAACCAGTCCCTTGGCTTTTATCAATTCACAACCAGGGGGAAAAATTGTAGACTAATAAAATCACTTGTAACATCAGATAGGAACTGGAAGAAGGAGTTTTTCTTCGTCTCTGGTTTTTGGGCTGGACACCCTGTTGAGGTTGGCAGGGATCCATTTACCCCCTACATTAGAGAGTTAGGGAACCTTCGTCCTGAAGGTATTTTTTTTTTTTTAATTATATATATATATATTCTGTGTGTTTTATCTTTTGCTTATAGTCATCTAACCCTTTTCTCTTCCTCTTTTATTTATTTATTTATTTATTTTATTTTTTTATAGCTATTAGACGACTATCTTTGAGCAGATTCTATCTTGAACGCGTCCAGAGAGCTCATCTATACGCTGACAAGAGTTTCCATTCCCTAGTCACGCTTCCTCGTTTTGCAACTTGGGGGACTTGGTCTTGAGCCATCTCTTAAAGCTCTAGCCCACGAACTTACAACTCGTAGACGTGAATTTTTACTTAAAAGAAATCATTTAAATTTTACCTTTTAGCTAATTCTAACATTTTTCTTTTCAGGAATGGCAACCATGAAAGAGAATAAAGGAAAGGGGGTAGTGGACAAGGTAACTAGGCCAGAGGCTCAATCTCAGCCTCGTCCTTCGGCTGGAGATAAAAGAAAAAGCTTATCCAAGACGCTTGATTTGGGAAATCTTCCCAGTCGTTGAGGAAGCAAGAAGGTGAAGCATGGGTCGTCCAAGCCTAGGGTCGTCAAGCTTGGCCTTTCTAATCCTCCCTCTCAATAGCCGTCAGTCCAAATTTATGATGTAGACTCGTCTGTGCCTACTGAAGTCATCCTGTCCAAGGTCACTGCACCTACCTCGTCTCAGCCTTCTCAAAGGGTTCCTATGAACCTTATTGAAAATGAAGATTTGGCTTGGGAACGTTTTCTGAAGACTGTGACTAATGAGGACATGGCTGCATGCTATGACTGATGAGGACGTGGCTGTATGCTATGACTACAGGGGCTGGGCTGAAATGGCAACCAAGGCTACAGACGAGGCCAAAGAATTGCAAAACCTCGTCGAAGAGCTCAAGGTTAACATCGTTGAAAAGGGCACTCGTCTTGACCATCTTCAAAAGAAGAATGATGAGCTGAGCGCACTTCTTAAGAAAGCCAAAAAGGATGCTGTTGTGGAGTTCAGAGCTTCCAAACAGTTTACTGATCTCTTGGACACAAACTATGCTACTGGCTTCGAAGATTTTCGTATGGACGCTGAGGAACACTTCCCAAAAGTTGACTTCAGTTCCATCAAGCTCAACATTGGTGCAGCAAGCTCTCTCCTTCAAACGAGCTCTGAAGATGTCAACATTGAGGACGATGCCACTACCTAACCTACTCAGGAAAGTCCCACTTCTGGAGATAACCCTCAGTGAAAAACGTTTGAAAAATTATCTTGTCATTTTCCTTTTCTTCTTTTCTTTTTTATGTATGAGGTCCATTGTTTTGGACCATTTAAATTTATCCAAGTACATTTGTCTCGTCTATAATCTTTGTGACGAGCTTTCAAACAATTGCCTTCTAGGCATTACTTTATAAGGGTTTTTGAACGGTGGTCGTCTACCCTTTTGTAAACTTTTATGAATGAATGTTTATTTCCATTACTTTTTTATTTACTATTAAACATGTTATTGTATGGACGAATTTTTCTTTATTTACATCATCCACATTATACTGGTTTTTTAAGTGTGGTCTGTCCACTCGTGGAGGTGTTTAACCCGTCCTTGTTAAGAATTCCTTCATGTTCAACATTTTTACCATTCTTTGAATTTTACAAGTATAACTTGTCTTACGAATGGCGTTGCTTTTACCAACTTTGCTTTTACCAGCTTTACTCGTCCAAATAATTGGTAGCTGATTTTTGCTCTTCGTCCATAGGCTGGACGTTTCCAGCGTTTACTCGTCCAAATATTGGATTACCCATGGATTTTGATTATTCTCACATGCACTCATTTTCTCGTCTGTTTCTTAGACAAATACGCCCTGAGCTTATTTTTCTTTGCTTTATCCTTATTTCGAGGAAAGCTTATAAACGTTACATCCCTGTGTTTAGAGATTTTTATTCGTCTTAGGCCTTAGCCTTCTTATGGATGAAATTATGGAAATTAGATTTATGCATCACATACATTGGAAATCCAAACTGCATATACATAACATAAACATCGTCCACAAGCATGGCACATGCTTAGAAGCTAGTGCCATTTAGGGAATTAAAAATACAAACAGATGGACTATGTCTATGACTTCGTCCATAGTCCATAGCGCATAGTTTAAAAACTAATACACCTTTAGGGAATTAAAATACAACATATAATGCTAATAACGAACACATGCAAGTAACAGAAAGCAACACAAACTTTGGCTCGTCCAGAGTGACAACGCCTAGGATGATCTCGTCCAGGCTAATATCTTACTGATAATATCTTCTTAAATGCTCAACATTCTAGGGGTGCTCTAGCTTTCTCTCGTCTAGGGCTTCTAAGTAATATGATCATTGTCTCTTGCAATTAATAACCCTGTAGGGTCCTTCCCAATTAGGTCCCAGTTTCCCATGGGCTGGATTTCTGGTTGCTAAAGAGACCCTTTTTAGGACGAGGTTGTAAGGTTGAATTTATTCAATCATGTGTTGGCTTTATTCCGTGCCAAATTTGCTTGTAATTTAGCAATTAGATACCCTATATTTAGGTGGGAATTATGTAAGGGTAGTGTGTGAGAGAGTGTGAAGAAATCTCAAGAAGTGTGCAATTCAAGGGAGTCTCACAACTGGCAAGTCGCCAAAATGACACATGTGTGAAGCATGCAGGGGGAGCTGAAGGGTCATGCCAGCTGTTGCAATACAGGACAAAACTTCCAGTCTAGCCAGACAGTTAGCTCGCGACTCAAACTCGCGACTTGTTTCAGTCGTGAGGTCAAGTCGCCAGAATGCCCTGTTTGGTTGTAACTGACTCTTCGCATTCCTCATACACCCTACTATAAATACCCTTATACCCACGAAATTTAGAGGGCTTCCAGAGAGAATTTTGAGAGAGAAACCCTAGAGAAAAACAAGATTGACTCATCCACAATCTTCATCCTTTGATTATCCAAATTCCTCTACTCTCACCCTCTCCATTAACATATCCTTGAGAGATACATTTAGCTAAATCCTTATTTTACCATACCCATATCAGTGAGAAGGTATTTTGGTGCTTGGGAAGCAGTTCAGAAGGGACCAATTCATTTTGATTAATGCAATGGGCTATTGCGGGATCTGGTAAGCTATAGAAGACAAGGTTCGGTGTAACCCTGTTGGAGCAAGAAGCTTGGAGGGCTTAGGTGCACTGGGTAAATTAGGCTTGAAGGGTCTTTTGCTATTCATGTATCCCAACTTCATTCTCTAGTGGATTATTGACCGCTTGGAGGGCGGCGGAGAGGTTTTTCGCCGAGTACTTCGGTTTCCTCTTCGATAACATATCTCTGTGTTATCTTTGTGTTTGCATCTTTCTTCCCTTTCTCTTTACCTTTTAATTACTGCTGTGATTGTGATTAATTATGGTTTAAAGTGTGTTACCAATTTGGTTATAGCTTATATTTCCTATTCCGCACATATATTGTTTGATTATAAGCTTGTGTTGGTAATTTTTAATTTGGGGGTCTAAACGTTCATAGGTGTTTTACACACTATTTGAACTTTTAATTGGTATCAGAGTGGGTACACTTGTTGTGGTTTAAATACCTAAGTGTGATCCTTGACCCGTTGTGTTTATTTGCCATGGATAGTGCTTTGTATGCTTCTATGCATGTTTTGGATGTTGATGAATATAACATGCCATGTGTTTGTGAAAATGCCTCTATGAGTGATAATCCTTATGATTGTGATGCTATGTTACATGAATCTTTGGGTGTTGTTGATATTCCTAACATCAAACTCTTGAAGAAAAATGCTAAGAAGTTTCATAAGAATTTAAGCAAGTTATTTTGTGAAAATGATGATTTAATTGCTAAGCTCAATGAATCCAACAAATTGGTTGAAAAGTATAAGAAACTTGCTGAAAATTCTCTTGAAAAACTAAAAGAGTTTGAATGTTTGAATATGGACTTGGATGCTAAACTTATTTTGTCTAACAAACTTGTTGATGAGCTAAAATCTGAAAATGAATCTCTTAAGATGTATGCAAAGTGTTTGATTGCTAAACCTATTGCTAAAAAGGATGAAAATATTTGTTGCAATCATATTGTGGTACCCGATTTTGTGCCTAATGTGTCTTCCACCTCTAAGGATAATTCGGTGTATATTCCTCCACACAAAAGAAATCAAAAGGTGGAGAGAAAAGCCCTTAAATCAAAGCCTCCGTTTAGGTCTCAACCTAAGGCTTTGGATAGATTTAAGTTTGTTCCAACTTGTCACTATTGTGGTGTGATTGGTCATATAAGACCTCAATGTCATAAGTTGAATAGAGAACAAAATCATATGGCTAGACCCCTTCCCAAAAAGCCTAATGGACCTAAACACATTGTTTATCACCATTGTGGTGCTTTTGGTCATCTAAAACCTCATTGCTCTAAGTTTCATGCTCTTAAAAGAATCAAAAGAAAAGAAAAACTTGAGCTTCTTAGAAGTTGTGCTAAAAAGGGTAAACTGGATTTGAGTGAAAATAGCATGTTGATAAAGAAAGTGTTTAATGCTCTTAACTCATTGTCTATGTGCATCTCCGGTTCTCATTCTTCCAACCCTTGTCTCTCTTCTCATGAGACACTAATTCCAAACAATTGTTCCGTTTGGATGAGGAAGGGTTCCTATGGTTGAGCTTTTGCTCTTTTGGTCCTTGATCTAGTTCTTTCGATCTTTGTAGGACCCTTCATGCATTGAATATATCTTCATGCATTTTATGCATCATGCATCTCTTTATATGTATTGTTTTTTTTTTGTTTTGATCTCACTTTTATGTCTTTGTTTTGTGTGTGTAAAAATCCAAAAACCACATAAAAAGTGAAAATTTTAAAAAGTTTGATCGTATATGTTTGAGCACATATCACATGTGTGTTTGGCCTAGTACCTTCGTACAAATGGCTTTGTGCATTTATGAGCTTAGCTTGTTATGTATGCATATCTATCTTTGTGGGAAAAATCTTGGCATCTATGTGTGATTGTTGTAAATCGATTTTCAAGCTTGTCATGAATGATTAGTCAATAGTCATGTTAGTTTTGATACATGCATAGACTTGTGCCTATATCTCTTCCTACTCTTTTATGTTTTTGCTTAAAGAGCTCAACAAATGTTAAATCTCGAATAGAGATAATGAGCTATAAAAGCCGTTACACATACTAGTATTCGACTAGGAAAAAGGAAAAGCGACTTGTAATGAAAATGTATGGTGCCCAAAAGCCAAAAGCTTGTTCATCAAATTGAAATATCAAAAATTTCAGACATCGATCTCAAAAAGAGATGTAAAGATCAAAAATGATCAAATGTTATGAATTGTAAAGAAGCCAAATGAAAAGCTTCAAAGACATGTAATCGTTTTCTTGTGAGATGTCATATATGTTCATTTTTATAATTAAGATAGACCACTTAACTTAGTACTAGTTGTGTATGACTTGATTGAATTGATCATTGAAGCTTCACTCTAGACTATAGACTATTCCACGTTTGATACACACACACAACACACATGCCTAATGTTCAATGAATGCCTTATTCATTTGTTCGATTGTACTTGTTTAAATGTGATGTGTGTGTGCTCAACTATATATGGATCAATCCAAAAAGATTTTTGATCATTTATATGTATTTGGAAGTGATTTATATCACTTTTTGTGTTCATGTTTAGTGCTTACTTTGTTTTTCATTGTTTAAACATGTTCTGTGTTGAAAAACAGGTGTCAGAATTTTTGGCTACTCGTTCTGGCTACTCTCGTGAGTAGCGAGTTTTGGCTACTCGTTTTGGCGACTCGCCCAGTCGCGAGATCTAGTCGCGAGTTTACACAGAATGGTTAGCGACTCACTTGCGACTCATCTTGTGACTCGCCAGTTGTGAAACGCCTAGAAACAGCTTTTTAAAGAGTTTTTCATGGAAAACCTGTTTTAAACCTCTCCCATCCTCTCTTAAACCCCTCTTTCAATATTTTTACATCAAAACCCAATCAATTTGAATGGTTTTTCATTCCATTAACATCTCTAAGGTTATTCTAAACTCTTTTCTTTAATTTTGATCCTTAGATTATGTTTTGGAGAGTTTTTGTGCTCTTGGTTGGGATTTTCATCAAATGGGTTGGGAAAACTTATTTTTTTGTCAAGTTTTTATTTAGGATTGGTTTCTTTTGTTGATTTACCTTGGATGTTGGCCCCTTGTGGCAAAAAGAACATGTATTAAGGGTGTATTTCATGATGTTCATGCATTGTTTTACATTGTTGTTCATAGTGTGCACGTTAGGTGTTTGATAAAATGCCTCTTAGGCATTTTCTCACTTGTTTGGACTCCAATGAGTACCAAACTTTGAGGTTTCTCATGTTTCCTCATTAGGAACATGTTTGGTTCATTGGTTGTGTATTTAACACGCCTTGCCCCACATGTGCATTGTCCATGCTTTGGTCATGCATTGCACATAGCCACCTCTTGCACACACCTTTGCTACCCTTGTCATACTTTGGTCTATACCTTGTTTCTTCATCCTAGTATATCATGTTTACCTTATGCTTTGTAACATTTTATTTTGTCTTAGGTTTGAGCTTCATTTTCTCATTCATATCGCACCCCACATACATCATTATCATTATTCATACCTTCATCTCTTGCCCTCGTTTCTCCTTGACCCTTTGTCTATTCATGTCAAAAAGGGGGAGAGTATACTCTAGAGTAGTATACCAGAGTGTTTTGTCATTTCTATATGACTCTTGTGCACATTCTTAGGGGGAGAAATTCTATTTCTTGTGCACATTTGTAGGGGGAGAGATTTTCCATAAGGGAGATCCATATACCAAGGGGGAAAAGGCATTGTGTTAATAAGAAAACTTTGTTTGGTTTGTTTTTTCTTTATGGTTGTTTTCTTGTTTGCTTTGTGGTGCTTTGAGTTATGTTTTGTACCTTTGCTTTGTAGCTCAATACTTTTAGTTAATGTTATGCATTTTCTTTAGTACTTCACTCTTGTGCCCTTGTTGGATTTTATATCTTTGATGTAATCACCTAATATTTTTGTATCGGTTGAGTGTTGGACATGCAAATGATACTTTGCATTGAGCTTATTAGCTTGCATGTCCGGATGTTCATTCCCCATGTGAATGTTCATTGTGATCACTATTTATAGTGATTGTTCCTGTTTGGTTAAGTCATGCTTTATTGCTTTAATCTTTACTACGTGATCGCATTGTGCCTGCTCTATATGCATTTCAAGATTTCTGCTTACAATGATTGTCTTGTGTTGTTGTTTTCAGGAAATACTTGTTCATATGGTTCAAGAGCTTCACAATTTCTAGAATTAGGATGTGAGTGAGTTTTGGCAACTGTTCCCAACTCACATGTTAAGTCTAGAGTCTGTTTTAGGGTTTTGTCACGGAATAGCCAAATGGGGAGATTGTAAGGATGAATTTATTCAATCATGTGTTGGCTTTCATTCCGTGTCAAATTTTCTTGTAATTTAGCAATTAGATACCCTGTATTTAGGTGGGAATTATGTAAGGGTAGTGTGTGAGAGAGTGTGAAGAAATCTCAAGAAGTGTGCAATTCAAGGGAGTCTCGCGACTGGATCTCGCGACTGGCTCACGACTGGCAAGTCACCAGAATGGCACACGTGTGAAGCATGCAGGGGGAGCTGAAGGGTCACGCCAACTGTTGCACTACAGGATAAAACTTCTAGTCTGGCTAGATAGTTAGCTCGCGACTCAAACTCGCGACTCGTTCCAGTCGCGAGGTCAAGTCACTTGAATGCCCTGTTTGGTAGTAACTGACTCTTCGCATTCCTCATACACCCTACTATAAATACCCTTATACCCACGAAATGTAGAGGGCTTCCAGAGAGAAGTTTGAGAGAGAAACCCTAGAGAAAAATAAGATTGACTCATCCACAATCTTCATCTTTTGATTTTCCAAATTCCTCTACTCTCACTCTCTCCATTGACATATCCTTGAGAGGTACATTTAGCCAAATCCTTATCTCACCATACCCATATCAGTGAGAAGGTATTTTGGTGCTTGGAAAGCAGTTCAGAAGGGACCAATTCATTTTGGTTGATGCAATGAGTTATTGCGGGATCCGGTAAGTTAGAGAAGACAATGTTCGGCGTAACCCTGTTGGAGCAAGAAGCTTGGAAGGCTTAGGTGCACTGGGTAGATTAGGCTTGGAGGGTCTTCTGCTATTCATGTATCCCAACTTCATTCTCTAGTGGATTATTGACCGCTTGGAGGGCGGCGGAGAGGTTTTTCGCCGAGTATTTCGATTTCCTCTTAGATAATATATCACTATGTTATCTTTGTGTTTGCATCTTTCTTCCCTTTCTCTTTACCTTTTAATTAATGTTGTGATTTGTGATTAATTATGGTTTAGAGTGTGTTACCAATTTGGTTATAGCTTATATTTCATATTCCGCACATATATTGTTTGATTATAAGCTTGTGTTGGTAATTTTTAATTTGGGGGTCTAAACGTTCATAGGTGTTTTACACACTATTTGAACTTTCAGAGGTCTCCAATGTTGAAGCGCCTGGGTTTCACCATTGCATCATAATGTCTAGCCATGAGGTTTTCATACCTCGTTGTCCTTTGCTCCGCGTTTATCCTTACCTCGTCTATCAGATCAAGGTTGAGATGAAGTTGCTCCTCATCACCCTGTGGTTTGCCATACTTACTTCTACAGGTATCACTACTTCACTTCCATAGGCTAGTTTGAAGGGAGTTTCCCCTGTGGGGGTCCTCGCAATCATCCTGTAAGCCCATAAAACTCCTGGTAGCCCGTCTGGCCATTCTCTCTTTGCCCCCTCAAGCCGAGTCTTGATGATTTTCAACAAGGATCAGTTTGTCACTTCTGCTTGTCCATTTGCTTGTGGGTGGGAGGGTGAGGAATAATGATTCTTGATTCCAAATTACTCGTAAAAGTTCCTGAAAATTGTGTTGTTAAATTGTCATCCATTGTCTGATATCAGTACCCTAGGTACCCCGAACCTGCATACATTGCTCTTCCAAATGAAGTTTTTGACATTCTGCGGTGTGATCTTTGCTAAAGGTTCTACTTCCACCCACTTAGTGAAGTAATCGATCACAACTACTAAAAACTTCATCTGCTTGGTTCCAAGTGGAAAGGGGCCCAAGATATCCAATCCCCATTATGCAAAAGGCCATGGGGCCATCATTGGGGTGAGATACTCCGATGGCTGTCTAGGGACGTTGCTGAAGCATTGACATTGGTCACATACCTTGACATAAGCCTTAGCATCTGCTTGAATAGTTGGCCAATAGTAACCTGCACAGACGACTTTATGGACTAGTGCTCTTGCACCTGAGTGGTTTCCACATGCTCCTTCATGAACTTCCCTCAACACATAGTTTGATTCACCCGGAGCTAAGCACCTTAAGTAAGGCTGAGAGAAGCCTCTTTTATATAATACCTCGTCTATGAGGACATACTTGGCAGCTTTGATCCTCAACTTTCTAGCCTCATCCTTACCCTCCGGAAGCCTTCCATCTTTGAGGTAAATTACTATTGGAGTCATCCAATTTTCTTCTCCTTCAATTTGCTGTACCTCTGAAAGATCTATGCTTGGCATGTATTGGACTTTATCATACTCGTCCATAGCTTCCCCTGCTAAAGCTTCTTTTGCCAAAGCATTTGCTCCCATGCCTCCATGTTTTCCTTCCTTAGCTTCACACATTCCATTCACTTGATTGATAATCAACTAAGAATCTCCTTGGACGACCACTGACTCCACCCCTAAGGACTTAGGCAATTCCAATCCTTTAAGGAGAGCTTCATATTCAGGTTCATTGTTGGTGGTTTGGTATTGTAGATGAGCTGCGTATTTCAATTTATCTCCTTCCGGGGACTTGAGTATAACTCCAATTCCTCTTGCATATAACGTGGACGAGCCATCCACATTGACGACCCACCTCTAAGCTTCGTCCATCTCGTCTAGCTCACCTTGATTGGGAGTGAACTCTGCAATGAAATCCACCAATACCTGTGCTTTTATTGCGCTTCTTGGTTGGTACATGACATCAAACTCGCTAAGTTCTATGGCCCATTGGATTAGTCGTCCTGCGGCTTCCAACTTGTTCATCGCCTTCTTTAGTGGATGATCTGTCAAGACATTTATGACATGAGCCTGAAAGTAATGCCTTAACTTCCTAGAAGCCGTGACTAAGGCAAAGGCTAGCTTTTCTATCATGGGATATCGTCCTTTTGCCCCTCTTAACACTCGGCTTGTATAATAAACTGGCTTCTGTATCTTCCCTTCTTCTCTAATCAACGCTGAGCTCACTGCATACGGGGACACCGCTAAATACAAATATAATTCTTCACCTGGTATGGACGGGCTTAGCAAAGGAGCTGTGGTGAGGTAGGTCTTAAGGTCTTGGAAAGCCTTCTGACACTCTTCCATCCATTCGAATGCCTTCTTAAGAACTTTAAAGAATGGTAAACACTTGTCAGTAGCTTTTGAGATGAATCTGTTAAGGGGTGGCAACTCGTCCGGTGAGAGATTGGACTTCTTTGATATTCTTTGGCGGCTCCATATTCAGTATCGCTTGGATTTTATTAGGGTTTGCTGGAATTCCCCTATGTGAAACCATGAACCCAAGAAACTTACTTAACGAAACTCCAAAAGCACACTTGCTCGGATTCAACTTCATGTTATATCGTCTAAGCGTATCCAGATGCTTTTCCTCGTCCAAACTCTTTACCAGCATATCATCTACATAAACTTCCACATTCCGTCCAATCTGTGGACGAAACATATGGTTAACCAGCCTTTGATAAGTCACCCCCGCATTCTTCAAACCGAAGGGCATCACCTTGTAGCAAAACAAGCCTTGGCTGGTTATGAAGTATGTCTTCTCTTGGTCCACCTCGTCCATCCTTATTTTATTATTATTTTATTATAGCCTGAGAAGGCGTCCATGAAACTTAGCAATTTATGACCCGCAGTTGAGTCCACCAGTTGGTCAATGCGTGGCAATGGATAGCTATCCTTTAGGCAAGCCTTGTTCAAATCGGTGAAGTCCACGCACATCCTCCACTTGCCATTAGCTTTCATGACCATCACCACATTAGCCAGCCAGTCCAGGTAATAAACTTCCCAGATAAATTTTTCCGTGGTCAACTTCTGGACTTTTTCTTTAATGGCATTATCTCGTTCGGGAGCAAAAACTCTCTTCTTTTGACGTATGGGCTTGGAGGAAGGATATATGTTCAAACGGTGGGTGATGACACTCGGGTCAATACCCGGCATATCCTCGTGACTCCATGCGAACACATCAATGCTCTTCCTTAAAAAATGGACAAGGTCTTGCTTCGTCTTCTTTTCCATGCTTGCTCCAATCCTTGTAAACTTCTCGGGGTTACTCTTGTCCAAAGGAACGTCTTCTAGCACTTTTGTGGGCTCCATGGTAACTCTTCTCTTGTCTATGCTCATCGTCTGTACATGCTCGTCCATGGCCAACATGGCTAGATAACATTCTCTGGTGGCTAATTGGTCTCCTTGCAGTTGACTTACTCCATAATCTGTTGGGAACTTAACAAACAAATGGTAAGTAGATGTTACTGCCTTTCAATTGTTTAAAGTCGGTCTTCTAATGATAGCGTTGTATGACGACGAACAGTCCACAACAAGAAAGTTTACTTCTTTGGTTATTTGTTGTGGATATGCTCCTACCACCACAGGTAACGTAATGGTACCCACGGGCTGCACTTTCATCCCTCCAAATCCTACCAAGGGCGAATTTACTGGATGAAGTTGATTTCGTCCAAGCCTTATTTGTTGGAAGGCAGGGTAATATAAGATGTCCGCCGAACTTCCATTGTCTACCAACACCCTTCTAGTCGTATAATCAGCAATGAGCAAAGTGATGACGATTGCATCGTCATGTAGGTGGTGAACCCTTTCAGCATCCTCGTCTGTGAACGTAATGGTTTGCTCCTCTGTTACCCTCGTCCTTAGGGATCGTCCAGAAAGTTGGACGTTTTGCACCACCTTCAGGTACGTCTTCCTTGACTTGGAAGATTGCCCTGTCGAGGTCCCTCCTATAATAACTCTTATTTCTCCAAGTGGGGGTCGTGACGACTCTTCTATATTTCCCTTCAACTTCTCGTTCATGTGATCTCATCCAAGAAAATTTCTCAATTTTCCTTGCCTGATGACATTCTCTATTTGCTGCTTCAAATCGAAACACTTGTCCGTGTCATGTCCATGATCTCTGTGGAAGCGGCAATACTTGTTCCTATTGCGCTTGTTAGGATCTCCTTTCATTTTTTCTGGCCACTTTAAGGATGGATCATCCTTGATTTGCATAAGCACTTGTTTAAATGGCATGTTCAAGGGCGTATATTGCTAACTCCATGCTGAAGAACTTGCTTTCTTGTTGTCTCAATCTTTCTTCTCTCCCGTTTGGGCCTTTTTTGGACGAGGACCCTGCTCAGGATGGCGCGGGAGATCTGCTTCCATTCGCTCGGCTCTCTTTCTCTTCTTAGCTATGATTGCATCCTCTGCATTCATGAAGTTTTAGGCCGAATGGACGAGTTCAACCACGGTGTGAGGCTCTTGCTCATAAAGCTTATGGATGAATAAATCGAAATTAACTCCATTATGGAAGGCTGCCAATAACAACTTGTCGTCCATCTCGTCTACTGTCAAGGCTTCCCTGTTGAAACGAGTAATGAAGGATCGCAAGCTTTCATTTTCCCCTAACTCTATGGTTAACAGGCTGGACGATGAACTTTTTATGCCTTTGTCCTCCAATAAAATTGTTGACAAACAACTTACTCAATTCTTCGAAAGAACCCACAGTGTTCGGAGGTATCTTACTGAACCACACTCGTGCTGGCCCTTTAAGGGTGGTAGGAAAGGCCCTATACATAATCTCATCTGGAACCCCTTGAAGGTGCATCGTAGTCTTAAAAGTAGCGATATGATCAAAAGGGTCGCGCGTTCCATCATATGAGTCCAAGGAAGGCATCTTGAACTTAGGAGGCAATGGATGACTGTTGATGGAAGCCATGAAAGAGGAGTCTGTTCGATGAACTAAATCATCTACGGGATTCGCCCTTCTCATGTTCTCCCTCATCTCGTCCATGGCCTTCCTCATCTGCCCTATCTCCCTCTCCAAGTGTGGCACCCTTTGTAAAGCGGTACCATTTGACTGGTTCTCAAGCTCAGCATTTTCTCCTTCTCTAACTTCTTGACTCTGGGCTTGTCCTTCCGCGTATCTTTCATGGTGTTGCCTCCTTAGACTAATCTCCTTAGTCAACTCTTGGTTTTGACTGGTTAATTCCGCCACGGCGGCTGCCATGGTCTGTATGTGTAGGATGGAAGGCGGTTGCATGACAGGTGCTGACTGACGGAAGCATTCCTACTCTCCTGGTGGCCTGGACTAGTGGCCATTGATCTTGTCCGAACCATGCAGCCTTTTGTTGAAGGAAGATAAATTGCAAAACACAAAATTAATCTTTCCCACAGACGATGCCAACTGATGATGCAAAGAAAATCAGTAAGCTGAATGCTCCGAGCTTCAATGGACTAGTAATTGCTTGGAAAGCCTGAAAAGAAAAACACACGATCAAAGGTGACTGGGGTGGATCGGCCAAAAACCCTCTAATGCTTAAGTTAGTTTATCTTAAATTCTAGAGTTCCAACTTTTTAGGAGTCGTGAAAAACTTCCCTCCATTTGATGTGGATGAGTGCTTATATAGTGTGCTTTTGAAGTAGTTACTTGTCTCGTAACTTCCCTATATTTGAGGAAGTCAGAAGGTTCAGGATTAACTTTCACAATGGCTATAGGAGTTAGAATGTTCAATCTTATCTTCTACAATTGTCGTTAGAAGTTAAGTACTTAGTAGGAAGTTATAGCGACGAACCAGGATCTTGCTCATGTTTCAAAATAATAACATGTGGTTCGATTCACTAGCTTTCGTAGATAAATCTTTCTGGAACTTTCCCAAGTGTTGGGGGTTGTCCAGGCGCTTTCCTGATGGACGACTCTCATGCCCATGGACGACCGTCCTACTAGGGATGACCATCATTGTCTTCTTGACCTAGACGACTCGCATGGACGAATTGGAGTTGGTTTAGTTTTCAGTTCACCATCAGTATGAAAAAAATTTCTTTAAAGAATCTTCAAGGACAATAGAGAACAACTAGATGAACCCAATTACAACATACGAAAAATGAACAAAGAAGCCAAAATAAATTGGTAATACTATTGAAAAAAAAAAGAAAAAAAAAAAAAAAAAAAGAGGAAATAGAACAGGAATTATCAAATAAGTCTTTACCACCTTAAAGCGGTGGACTAATAGGTTTGAGAAAAAGGAACAAAAATATCTTTAGCAATATGGTGTTAAATATACATTGGAAACCAAGAACACGACATTCGTTGTTTTCAAGGACAACGCTTCTAGCACCTAGCCCATAACATGTATCACTGAGAACGTGATCCTGTGAGAGACCGTATCCTCAACTCATTTGAATTGATTGTTTAGGTAAATGTGATCACCATGAATTCAATTGAACAGCATGACCTAAAAGCTGTACTCTTAAATCTTCATGGATGGGATTCATCTTCATGTGTTGGATCTCTCATTTGGTTCCGATAGACCAGGAACAATGGCACTATCATTAAAGTAATTTTGTCTACTATTAATTGCCGAAACAGGAGAGTCAAGGCAATTGACATTGACAAGAGGAGATATTCGAACAAATTTGTAACTTCTTTCTACTTATTAATCTTTTCGACTTTGGTAGAAAATTAGAAATACCCAATATCATCAGCAAGGAAGTGATGAAAAGAAACGTTAATAAAAACAGAATTATGGAGTGTGTACAAAACACTATGTCATAAAGACGCACGTCTACTACAATAAAGTGTTGACTTTCCGAATCTAGTTTTCACAATATGGAGCACATTTGCGCAAAAACATTGCCCTTCAATCATCTCTTATGCCAAAAATCCAAGTTCTCCATAATTGGTAAGTTTTTCTTTATTTTGGCCAACTTCTCCATTGATTTCACGATATCGTGCTCATTCTTTTTCTAATTTTTTCCCCAGAGTAGTTGATTTAAAGGTTTTTTTGTGCATGTTAAGATGGCAGTAAATTCACTTTAATCAAAACATCAAAATTTGTAATTAGAGCTCATTCAAACCTCAGTCAAACTCTAGAGTTTATCCGCAAATCAATGGAATTTGCCACTTTTTCCACAAAAACATAAATTTCCACCTTATGGGTCTTGTGAATCTTATGGGTATATTTGTGGATGTTTTGATGAGTTTGGCCAATGGTGTATTTTTGTACTGGGTGTTATACGGATGCTTGAGATTTTTCTTGGCATTAGGGCTAGGAAACTTTTGCCATTGTGAATTCGTTGGGCTTGTCATATTGATCTTTGGGATTTGATTGTGATTCGAGAATCTTGATTATCGATGCTTACATGACAAGAGATATGTTGGATTTGGCAGTCTGGTCTTGTTTAAGGATCGGTGGTTGCCTTTGCTAGATCAAGTTTGGTTGGTGGGTAAACATCACCATTTGTTTGCAAAGCCTCCACTTGCTTTAGTGAAAGAGGAACATGAGCGAGAGAGAGAAATAGAAAAAGAGAAAGGAAGAAATTGAGAAAGTCTACAGTGTGAAGAAAAGGGCTGTTTACTGTGTTTGTGATTCCCAGACCATATAGATTTGATTGGGTTGGATAAATGTGTTATACAGGGTATCTGAACTCTTCCAAGATAGGGTCACTCTTCATCTTCTACTTTGTAGGTGATTTGCCTCACAGAAATTAATTATAATCTATTGAAAGCACAAACTGCCTTCCAACCCGTTGGTTCGTTAAATAAACAATATTTTCACTTTTTCATTGTGGATGGATTATTTGCCTTTCCAAAGATTCCTAGGTATCGAAATATTGAACAGATGGTTTGCTTAAAACCATCAAAGCTAAGCTAATAGCAGCTCGTACCTTATAATTTAAACTGGTGCTCGGTACCAGAAATTCCTAGAAATTCATCTTTAGAAAAGAGAGGTAGAACCATGAAAGCAACTTATTTTTTTTTTGGCTGAATAATGAAAGCAACTTGACCCTTAGGCTCTTAGCCACATAATTGGGACATGCCAACCCACATTGATTCGACTGGGCAAAGTTCTGAAAGGCAATGGGAAAACCCTTTCTTTTCCAAGTAATGGACAAACAGAATTTAGGGCTTATCGGGTATTTCTTCCTTTATAAATTCAAAATTTAATGTACTATTCATTGTAATTTGTAAAACTCAAAAAACTGAAGTACTTTTAAATTAAAGCTATATTTCACAAAAACTCTACCACTAAGTTATAGAATTAAGTGTTCTATTTCCAAACGGGCTATGCCAGTTATTCTATATAAAGCCGGAAACCACTCAATGGAAAAGGGTACTAATACTATTACCTCAAATTAAGCACTCTGACTTTATCTAAAATTTAATTCAATCTTTTAACTTCATAATTCATATTAAGCGTTAAGTGTTTATAAATTTTTTTTTATACATATAAAAAAAAACAACTGAAGGGATTAAAATACAACATATTTTTCTACTAGCATGTTTCACCAACTTTGGCCAAGCTCATGAGTAAATATGGCTTGCCCCATATGGACTAGACCAAGTTGAATTCCAGTCCAGCCACCACCATCAAAGATATTCGCAGTACGATTTGATAATTTCAAATCACATTCACATTAATTAATCCAAAAATAAATAAATAATGTAATATCTTTCTTCTTCTTCTTCTTTTTTTTTTTTTTTTTTTAGAAAATCCAATCAAATACTTCTATTCAACTAATGATTAAATTGCCTTCAAGTACAAACTGAATGTCTAGAGGAACCGAACTGGCAAATGAAAATATTTGATTTTTTTTTGTTTTAGAAGAAAAATATTTGACTTAATTATAGCATTGGAATTTTTTTTTTTTTGAGAGAGAGTTTTGGAAACCTAAATACATATCAAAGGATGATTGTATAATATTAATCTTTCCATTTTATTGTTTGGATTTGGAATCATATGGTCAAGCTCAATTTTTCATTCTTTTGCAACTCTTTGGCTTCCACAGAATGGTTCAACATCGATTTCAATGTTGTTTGCTATAAATAGAGGATGATTGTGCCTAGTATACAACAAGAAGTAATTTCTAACAAAGCGGTCCGTAGTTAAATAATTAAAGGGTTTGGGTGTCCTAAGGAGTTAATGGACTATTTAAAGAATGTTTTAATACAACTTTTATGAGAAATATAAAAAACTGTCAAAAAAATTAATTACTTTTTTCCTTTTCCTATAAAAAGTTTCTAAAAATATTTTCTAAACCAATGTCCTTAAGGAATCATCCCTTAACTTTTCCCATAATTAAATGAAAATAAAATATTAAAGAGAGAGAGAGAGAGAGAGAGGATGAAATCTATGTAATGTGTCACATGATCAAAAAACTTAAAAACGGATATAGGTATTAAGAAAATGACAAAGTTTAGCTACCCTACTCAATAAAATAAATATTACAACATATTTTGAAAATCTAACCATTGAATTGCATATTCTTTACACTCTTAATACACATATCAAATTTTGTGTCAATCAAATATTATTTACTATATAATCAATAAGCTTATATTTTATGGATAACTTTTTTTTTTTTTTTTTTGAGAAGATTATGCATAACTTTAAACTACAAAAACTTACAAATTAAATAATTTATTGATGACATAAGTATTGATCTTCAATTTCAAGAAATTTTGCAAGCATGAAGCATATAAGAAGAAAATGTAATCCAATGGTGGATTTATCAAAATTCACTTCCAATAAAAAGATATTGAGTAAGGTTATAGCCTTAGGCTACAGCCAATTTTGTAACTAAATTTTTTTTTTAAGAAAATGCTCTAAACAACTAACAACTATGGACCAAGCCACCATTTCAATCCTTACTAGTTTTTCGTAACTAGTTTGTTAGCTTTACATGAAAGTGGATCAAAATTTATTAAAACTCCAAGTCTGTAAAGATAATAGATATGTATAAACATATTATAAATGGTCCAATTTTCAGAGCATTTGTTGATAAACTATTTAATGAAAGTTTTGATACTACTTTCATGGAAAATATCTTTCTAAAAAAAAAAAAAACTTTCATGGGAAATATATTAAGCTGTCAGAAAATTAATTGTTTATTTTTCCTTTTGAAATAAAAAGTTCTAAAAATATTTCCTAAAACAATACTCTTAAGGCATCCATTAACGTTTCCCTATTATAAAACAAAATGTTTATCATTTATAAAATAAACGTATGTTTATAAATTAATTTTACATTCATTACCTAATTCAAAAAGAACTTCCTTCTCAAAAAAGTATTATATTCCTTTTTCACTGGTTTTAAACATCTATTTCGCAACTTGTTACAAAAGAGTATTATATTCCTTTTTTTTCAAACTTGCTAGTCCAACACTTTATGGTGGTAAGGACTTATCTGATCATTCCCTTTCTTCTTCTCTCTTTTTTTCCCTCATATTTCAATAGTTACAAATTGAATAACAATACATCTACACACACACACACACATCAAATGGAATCGACTTCCATCATCTTAAAATTCATTCTATCATTGAAAACATCAAATGTAGCATTTTTGGTTTCCAACATATGTTGAGCAACATATTGCAATATGTCGCTAAACATATGTTGGAGACCAAAAATGCAGCATTTGATGATTTCAATGATAGAATGAATTTTAAAATGATGGAAAATTATTCCATTTGATATTTTTTTATTAGAGATATATTTTTATTCTTATAAATTAATTTATTCATTTTGTTATAGATTGAATAACAATACGTCTCCCATAAATAAATAAATACATCAAATGGAATCATCTTCCAACATCTTAGAATACATTCTATCATTGATTTGTCTCTCCTTTCGACAATATACCCCCAAATTACGCAAACCAAAATAGAAATTAGATAAAGACTAAAAAAGAAACTAAAAAGCAATCTAGTCCCAAACATGTATGTTTTGAAAGTAGAGTCTGTTCAAATGCTGGCTCACTTTTTCTTTATTCTTTTTTGTAGAAATAAGCCATAATATTAATTTCAAAAATATTAGTATTTATAGATCAAATTTCACAATATAAAATAGTATGAAAATTCTTTCTTTTAAAACATTTGTATGGACCATAGAGGCCAACTAAAGTTGGAAGTTGGAAGTTGGCCTCCATGGGCGAACCTAATTACAACATAAGAAAAATAAACGGAAAAGCCAAAATATATAGGAAACACTATTGAATATGAGAGAGAGAGAGAGAGAGAGAGAGAGAGAGAGAGAGAGAGAGAGAGAAGAAGAAGAAGAAGAATGGCAATAATCAGATAAGTCCTTGGCACCTTAAAGTGGTGGACTATAGTAGGTTTGAGAGAAATATGTTGCTAAACATATGTTGGATACCAAAAAATGTGACATTTGATGTTTTTAATGATAGAGTATATTTTAAGAGGATGGAAGCTAATTCTTGTTGGTGTTTTTTTTTTTTTTTTTTTTTTTAATTGGAGATGTATTGTTATTCAATTTGTAACAAAAGAAAGAAATTTATGTATAAAAAGTTTTTTTCAATTTGTAACAAACTTAGACATAAATTTCTTTATCTTTTTTAATAATTGAACCACAATACATCTTCGATAAAAAAATAATAATAAGAAAAAACATTAAATGGAATCAGCTTCCAACATCTTAGAATATATTTTATCATTTTTTTGTCTCTCCCATCAACTGTATACCTGGTGTGCTGTCGCAGGCAACCAAAAATAAAACCTATACTCCTAAAAATACATGTAGTGGTGTGAGTAAGGATCGTTCCCACGGAAAGTGTCTAGCCTAGTTTTATGCTACGTGAACAAGGAAGAGGGGCGGGGGGTTTGAATATAACGAAAATAATTTTAAGAAAAACAACTAAGGAACAATTCAAATTAAAATATCGAAATCAATCAAAAGAAAAAACCTTGGTCTAAGTCAACATCCACCATCAGAATATTATAACTGATCATCGATGCAATATCATATATCAATATTCACACTTTGAATATTCACCGTTGGAACTATTTTTCTATTTCTCCTTAGTCGCAGTTAATTAGAAAACAAGTGATCTAATTAACCCTAACTACTAAACAACCCAAGACAAGCGCTAAAGGTTTAATCTAGCAGCAGCCTTAAGAATTAGAGAGATCGACGAAGCTAAACAACACAAGCACAAGCGGTTGCATTTAATTTAGTCAAGCGTTCTTCCTAAGATCTAATAATTTCTGACGCAGCAAATCATTAAATCTTGGTTGCTTCACAAATCAGAAAGATCAAACAATTACGGATTTGATATCTAACCTAGCAGTAGATTGCAATGAATAATAAACTAGTAGGCCTCCTAGTAATTAAACAAGACAATCATGAAAATAGGCACAGAAGAACATCCGATATTCAAAGCATAAATTGAACAATAAAAACAAATTAGATCTCACAGTTTTATTGATTCCGAGGCTTCAGTTTCCTTCGACCAAGTATAAAATTTTAGCCAAGCAGGGCCATGATGAAAACTCAAAGGAGAAGTTAGAGCAGAGGGGAGAGAGAGGTGTGTGTGTCCAATCTGATTTCTCCTCTCCTCTTTTACACGTTAATTCCCCCTTTCCCAAGCCTACAAAATCTCCAAAAAATATTCTAAATAATAATATCCAAATCTAACTAATTAAGGAAAATATTAAAAATAAAACAAAGTCCTAATATAACTAGGAAAGTGGTGTTTTTCAGCTGGAATTTTCGTGCACCAGATCTGGAAGTCTTTGAAAATAAACTGCATCAGGTATTAGAATTTTAGGCAAAGGAACATTCCAGAACGTCAGCAGTGAAGGTGCAGCAAATTCAAGCCCGATTTCGACCTTGATGCAGCCAGTATCTCTCAAAACTCAAAACATGAAAGTTGTAGAGATTTCTCTTGGCGTTCCATAGCATCTTAAATCATCTCAATCGGAGCTCTAATGAGAGAGTTATGCCCAGATTATGAAGCGATATTGAAACTGTCCAAAATCGCCCAATTAGCAATGTTTTGCACTTAATGCCTCCATTTGCATCCTAAATCAAAATATAAGAATAATGAGTACATTTAGGCACCAAATAAGTATAAAAGACTAAACATTAAGGGAGAAAAATATGACAATTTGCATTCTCATCAATACCTCCCCAATTATGCGAGATCAAATAGAAATTAGAGGGTGAAGATAGTGCAAATATTAATATACAAACTCTGCAGCGAGTTTGTCCCTAACAATTGTGGTTTGAATACATTTTATAATTGATTTGTCTCTCTCTTTGACTGTATACTCCCAAATTATGTGGGCCAAAATAGAAACTAGAGAATGACTAAAAAAAACTCTAAAGCAAGTTCATCCTAAACATGAGAGAGAGAGAGAGAGAAAAATATTTTCACATGATGTAGGCTGATTCTAGTTGGTGTATTTTTTTATCGAAGATGTATTTTTATTCAATTTGTTACAAAAGATTTGAATTTATAAAAATCTTATACATAAATTTCTTTCTTTTGTTACAAATGAATATCAATACATCTCTGATAATATTAAAAAAAAAAAAAAAAAAAAAAAAAAAAAAAAAAAAAACATCAAATGGAACCAACTTCCATCATCTTAAAATTCATTCTATCATTGAAAACATTAAATCTCATGTTTGTGCAATATATGTTTAGCAAAACATCAAATGTCATTCTATCATCTTAAAATTCACTCAACATATGTTTAACAACAACATATTGTGCAATATGTTTTTTCTAAACATATATTGAAAACCAAAAACACAGCATTTAATGGTTTATAGTAGCTTGTGAGTCAGCCGTGGATGATTTTACTTTTTTTTATTAAAAAATTATATTTTATTTAGAAAAATGTTTATATTTTTTTTTAATGAGAGAGGTTTTTTGATAGATAACAGTAATTTATAGCCAGAAGGGTCAACTTTTGGCAATAATTGTGAAACTTAGGGGTGAACATATTTAATATGAAAGTTTATAAATGAAAATTACAATTGACCTGAAATGAACCAGTGTTATTTGGATTTTTGTCCCCTTTTTTTTTTTATATAGATATGGTAAGATATAAAATCATGGTGTACTTTTTATTGTGAATTGTTCTTTATCATCATTGCCAAGGAACCTATAAATTTCTTTTGTGTAGGTAAGTTTTGATATAAGGTACTTTATTAATTTGACCATAAGAAACTTTATAATTGAAGTATATTAGAACTCACGTTCATAGTGTAATTAAGTCTTTAGAGTGTATTCTTCTGAAAAAAAAAAAAAAAAAAAAAAAAAAAAAAAAAAAAAAAGGTCTCTTTAGACTGTATAGAGGGATTGGCCTTAATGGTGTTTGCTTTTCTTCTCAATAAATTCTTTTATTCCAAAGAAAAAGTTAAATTAAAATCCCACTATTTGGGCCTATGCCTAAACTTTGCAAGGCTCAGGCCCATTAAAATAAAACCATGTCCTATGAAATTAATGTTTCATTGGGCTGAGCCAGACTAAAGGGCCCAAATATAGATGCCATTCTTTCTCTCAACAGCCAATAATCAACTAGAAAAGCTGAGTAGAAATGTAGAATCTTTTTTTGATACTGTTCATTTTAATACACAGATGCTGTTAGCATCCCATATATATTTATGAAAAATTGAAAAGTAGTAGATCTTGCAAGACTTGCAATATGCACAGTGTCGGAGCTACAAGGCCCAAAACCCATCGACATATCCAGTAGCCAAATGGTGTTGTATCACAATTCTCAAATTGATGCCAAAATTTTTTTTTTGAAGTAATCAATCATGTTTGGCATGGAACATGAGGAAATTAATTACCTTGGTTAACCTTCACTAGTTTGAAACTTTTATTTAACTAGTTTGCACAGATTATGAAAAAAAAAATTAACCAGGATGGACGATCATTTTAAATAAAACAAAGGAACAACTACATGCAACTAATAATAAGAGTGAATCACTAATGACTGCATCCAACTTTGTTCTAACTAGCAAGAAAACAAATTCACGTGGTTGAATGAGATTTGTGTGAAAACATAATAGCTTGTTTAGACCCCAAATTTTAAAAATTACGGCTAGATTGCTTTTACTCTTACTTAATCAAAGTGCGAAACAAGAGTAAATGTGCGCAATGAACCGATACTACTCTAGTGCATACACATGAACAATAAACAATAAAAGTAAAACACAAGAGTAAGAGAAGAGAGATGCAAACACAAGATAACACTAAGATGTGTTATTAAAGAGGAAACCGAAGAATTCGGCGAAAAACCTCTCCGCGACCCTCCAAGTCGAAATCGATCCACTAGAGAATAAAGTTGGAGTACACGAATAACAAAAGACCCTCCAAGCCTAGTCTACCCAATGTACTTGAGCCCTCCAAGCTCCTGTTACCAATGGACATCTCGGAGTCATGTCTTCTTTAACTTTTCAGATCCCGCAATACGCCCGATTGCATCCGCCAAGCCTCACCGGCTTCTTTTGGCAAATTCCCAAAACTTCCCAAGCTCCAAAGCACTCTCTACACTCTGAATAAGTGTGAGTTGTGTTTGGGTACAAATCTGCTCTCAAGATATGACAATGGGAGAGGGAAGGAGAAGAGGCTAGAATGATTTCTCACTAACGATGAGTAGCTCTCTCTCTCTCTCTAAAAGATGGGTGTCTGTGTTGTAGAAAACCTATCTAGGGTTTTTCTCTCTGAATGGTCTTTCATACTTTTGTGGGTAATGAGGGTATATATAGTATGGGTGAAGGATAAGAAAGTCACACTTAAAAATCCTCTAGGCAGAATGTTTCGCGAGTACTTTGCGGGAAGGCCTTACCTGCGAGACACTCGCGAAACTGACAGCCTAGCACAACTCTTCAGCTTTCAGTCATGTGCTTCTCACGTGCCCTTTTCGCGGGAACCCTTCTTGTGAGCCAATCACGAAATGCACTGATTCTTCATTTCATGCTCGATTCTTCACCAACTTAATACTAAACCTAATACAATAAAATCCTACAAAATACAAGGAACAAAATTAAAGAAAATACAACACTTTTTGTCATGGAATAAAGCCAACATAAAATATAGTTGTAAATCACAACTTTATAATCTCCCACTTTGGCTATTCCGTGACAAAACACCCTATAACAGACTTTAGACTTAAACGTGAGTTTGGGAAAAATAGCAAAACTCACTCACACCTAAATCCAAAACTTGTGATGAACTTCGAACAAAATACCTGTAACCTGAAACACTTGCACAAAACGCATTAGACCCTCAAGGTAAATCAAGTGATAAAAGAACAAGTATAATGTAACAAGTAAAGATCAATCAAGTAAACATGTTGTGAAACATATGAGCAACTTGATCAAACACAAAACAATCATATGGAAATGACTACAATGATCATATAGCAAAACAAATGATCATCCGAACATGCAATCAATAAAGCACAATGGCATAAGGATGTATGCATGTCCAACGCATAAACACGATGCGATGAGAGCAATAAAGCATGGATACTAAATGTAACTCAAAGCACCAGAAAGCAACGAGAAAACAAGCATAAGGTAAAACAAGACAAAACTAGGTTTTCTCATAAAAAAATGTCTTCTCCCCCTTAGTATATGCATCTCCCTTATGGCTTTCTCCCCCTACAAATGTACACGAGGTAGAATTTCTCCCTCTAAGAATGTGCACATAGTCATATAGAAATGACGATACACTCCGGTATACTCTCCCCCTTTTTGTCACGAATAGACAAATGAATCAAGAGGAATGAGGGAAAGAAAAGAATATATGAACAAGGGTAAAAGATGATGCATGAGGGGTGTAGGATGAATGAGAAAATGAAGCTCAAACAAAAGACAAAAACATCAAAAAAATGCTACAAAGCATAAAGTAAACATGACATGCTAAGGATGATGGAACAAAGTATAGACCAAGGCATGACATAGACACAAGAACATGTTATATGTACTAGAAGGTCTAAAAAGACTAAACTAGCATAAGTGAATGCGAAACATGTCAAGTGTTAGAGTGTGTGCGGCAAAGGTGCACCTAGTGTGCATCTAGTGTGCATATGAGATGCATGACCAATGCATGAGCAAGCACTTACGGGGCAAAGTGTGTAAAACACACAACCAATGATCAATACATGATAAACATGCATAATCATGGTAATCCCAAGAAATTGATACTCATCGGAGTCCAAAACAACAAGAAAATGTCATTTGAGCATTTTATCAAACACTTAAAGTGCACACACTACACATGTATGTTAAGCAATGCATAAACATATGAAAAACTTGCCAAAATACATGTTATTTTTGCCACAAGGGACCAACATCCAAAGCAAATCAACATTTAAAACAAAACCCAATAAAAAAGATAGACAAAAATTAAGTTTTCCAACTCCCATTTGATAAAATACCAACTATGAACATAAAACCCCCCAAAAACATAATCTAACGATCAAAATCAATTAAAAGAGTTAAAGATTACCTTAGAGATGTTTATGGAATGTAAAACACTTGAAATTAGTTGGGTTTTGATGTTGAAGCATTAAATTAGGGGTTTGGGAGAAGATCGGAGACGTTTAAAACAAATTTCCCATGAACTACCCTTTAAAAAACTGATCTGGAAATTTTCGCTAGAAGTTGGGAATTTTCGTTGGTAAGCCTTACTAGCGAAATTTCGCTGGTAACTCGCTAGTAAGCCTTACTCGCGAAACAGTCGCGAAATAGTTGCGAAGCTCTCTGTTCAAAGTTGAAAAATTGAGAATTGGACCATCTAACTCGCGACTAAGCTTTCACATGAAATAAGTCACGAAAACACCCAAAAACCATGTTTTTCACACAAAAACAACTTAAAAAACTTTGAAAAACATGGGTGATACAAACCACTTCCAAAAGCAAACAAAAAGAACAAAAATATTTTTGGGTTGATCCACATATGGTTAAGCACACATACATCACATTTGAACATATACAAACACACAAATGAAATAGGCATTCATTGAACATTAAACTTGTGTATTGTGTATGTGGATCAAGTATGAACTAGTCTATATTCTAGTATGAAACTTCAATGATCAATTCAATCAAGTCATACATGACTAGTATGAAGTCAAGTAACCTATCTCACTTGTAGAAATGAACATATATGACACCTCACCAATGTGATTACAATTGATTGAAAGCTTTTTATTTTGCTTTCATTAACATACTTTTGATCAAAACAACTAAAATTTTTTAGAAGCGATGCCATAAACATTTTAAATGAACTTTGACAATTTAGCCTTTGGCTTTTGGTACCATACATTTTAGTACAAATCGCTTTTCCTTTTTCCTAGTCAAATACTAGTATGTGCAATAGCTTTTTCAGCTCAATATTCTCTTTTCAAGATTGACATTTGTAGAGCTCTTGAAAAAGAAAAAAAAAAACGTGACGAGATATATAAGCACAAGTCTAAGCATGTATCAAGATCAAGCAAGTCTATTGACCAATCATTCATGATAAGCTTGAAGATCTATTTACAACAATCAAATGTAGATTTCTAGATGTCGCTCACACTTGGAAAATGTACATACATAACAAGCTAAGCTCGTAAATACACTATGCCATTAGTACGAAGGTACTAGGCCAAACTCTCATGTGATATACATAACACAAACGATCAAACTTTTTAGAGATTTTTCAATTTTTATGGGTTTTTGAATTTTTCAACACACTCAAAAACAGAACATGAAAAGTAAGATCAACAAACAAAAGCAATGCATACAAATAAATACAAGATGCACAAATGCATGAATATATAGCATCTAATGCATGAAGGGTTCTACAAAGATCGAAAGAATTAGATCAAGGACCAAAAAGAGCAAAAGCTCAACCATAAAAACCCTTCCTCATCCAAACGGAACGATTGTTTGGAATGAGTGTCTCATGAGAAGTGAGACGAGGGTTAGAAGAACGAGAACCGGAGATGTACATAGACAAGGAGGTAAGAACATCAAAAACTTTCTTCAACAACTTACCATTTTCCCCCAAAACCGGTTTAGCCTGCAAATCACAACTTCCAAGAAGCTCAAGTTTCTCTTTTCTTTTGATTCTTTTAAGAGCTTGAAACTTAGAGCAATGGGGTCTTAGATGACCAAAGACACCACAATGGTGACAAACAATGTATTTAGGTCCACTAGACTTTTTGGGAAGGGATCTATCAATATGGTTTTGTTCTCTCTTCAACTTAGGACATTGAGGTCTTATATGACCAATCACACCATAATGGTGGCAAGTTGGAACAAACTTAGATCCATCCAAAATCTTAGGTTGAGACCTAAACGAAGGCCTAGGCTTAAGAGCCTTTCTCTCCACTTTTTGGTTTCTTTTGTGTGGAGGAATGTACACCAATTTGTCTTTAGAGGTAGAACTCACAATAGGCACAAAATCGAGCAAGACAACATGATTGCAACAAATATTTTCATCCTTTTTAGCAATAGGTTCAGCAATCAAACACTTGGCATGCGTCTTAAGAGATTCATTTTCACATTTTAGCTCATCAACAAGTTTATTAGACAAAACAAGTTTAGCATCCAAGTCCATATTTAAACATTCAAACTCTTTCAACTTTTCAAGAGAATTTTCAACAAACTTCTTATACTTTTCAACCAATTTATTGGATTCATTGAGCTTAGCAATCAAATCATCATTTTCACAATAAAACTTGCTCAAATTCTTATGAAACTTCTTAGCCTCTTTCTTCAAGAGTTTGATGTTAGGAATATCAACAACACCCATAGATTCATGTAAAATGTCATCACAATTATGAGGATTAACACTCATAGAGGCATTCTCACAAACACATGGCATGCTACAATCATCAACAACCAAAGAAGCATACAAAGCACTTTCCATGGCAATACACACAAGGGGTCAAGGATCACACTTAGGTAATGAAACCAAAACAAGTGTACCCACTCTGATACCAATTGTGAATGTTCAAATAGTGTGTAAAACACATATGAACGTTTAGACCCCCAATTTACAAATTACCAACACAAGCTTATAAACAAACAATATACGTGTGGAATATGAATATAAGCTAAAACAGAATTGGTAAAACAATCTAAACCGAAATTAATCACAACCACAGCAGTAATTAAATTGCAAAGATTAAGGGAAGAGAGATGCAAACACAAAGACAACACAGCGATGTGTTATCGAAGAGGAAACCGAAGTCCTCGGCGAAAAACCTCTCTACCGCCCTCCAAGCGGTCAATAATCCACTAGAGAATAAAGTTAAGATACATGAATAGTAAAAGACCCTCCAAGCCTAATCTACCCAGTGCACCTAAGCCCTCCAAGCTTCTTGCTCCAACAAGGTTACACCGAACTTTGTCTTCTCTAGTTTACCGGATCCCGCAATAACCCATTGCATCAACCAAAATAAATTGGTCCCTTCTGAACTACTTCCCAAGCACCAAATAACCTCCTCACAGATATGAGTATGGTGAGATAAGGATTTGGCTAATGTACCTCTCAAGGATGTAACAATGGAGAAGGTGAGAGTAGAGGAATTTAGAGAATCAAAGGATGAAGATTGTGAATGAGTCAATCTTGTTTTTCTCTAGGGTTTCTCTCTCAAAATTCTCTATGGAAGCTCTCAACATTTCGTGGGTATAAGGGTATTTATAGTTG
Organism: Notholithocarpus densiflorus; assembly: GCA_030021035.2. Taxonomy (NCBI): domain Eukaryota; kingdom Viridiplantae; phylum Streptophyta; class Magnoliopsida; order Fagales; family Fagaceae; genus Notholithocarpus; species Notholithocarpus densiflorus. Next base: position 51,982 of record JARYZH020000694.1, read on the forward strand.
GGTGTATAAGGAATGCAAAGAGTTAGTTACAACCAAACAGGGCGTTCTGGTGACTCGGGCTCGCGACTGGAACGAGTTGCGAGTTTGAGTCGCGAGCTAACTGCCTAGCCAGACTGAAAGTTTTAACCTATAATGCAACAGCTGGCGTGACCCTTCAACTCCCCTGCATGCTTCACAAGTGTGCCACTTTTGGCGACTCGCCAGTCGCGAGGCTCTTCTTGAGTGCACACTCTTGAGCTTTGCTTCACACTACCCTTACATGATTCCCACCTAAATACAGGGTTTCTAAATGCTGAATTACAAGCAAATTTGGCACGGAATAAAGCCAACAAAATGATTGAATAAAATCAACTTTACAATCTCCCCCTTTGGCTATTCCGTGACAAAACCCTAAAACAAACTCTAGACTTAACATGTGAGTTGGAAACAGTTGAACAAAACTCACTCACACCTAACTCTAGAATCTGTGAAGCTCTTGAACCATACGAAGAAGTATTTCCTGAAAAACAACAACACGAGACGATCATTGTAAGCAGAAACTTGAAATGCATATGGAGCAAGCACAATGCAATCAAGTAATAGAGATTAAAGCAATAAAGCATAGCTTGACCAAAAACGAACAATCATTATAAATAGTGACCACAATGATCATTCACACAAGGAATGAACATCCGGACATGCAAGCTAATAAGCTCAATGCAAAGTATCATTTGCATGTCCCACACTCAACCGATACAAAAACTCAAGTTAATTGCATCAAGGATATAAAATCCAACAAGGGCACAAGAGTGATGTACTTAAAGAAATGCATAACATTAACAATAAGTACTTATCTACAAAGCAAAGGTACAAAACATAGGTACAAAATAGAAACAGAAATATATAAACCAAAGTACCAAAAGCTTTAAACAAAAGCACAGTAAATATCCATGAGTTTAAACCAAAAAGTTTAACAAAGTGCTGTGCAAACCCATATTAAAATTATCCAAACATAACAACAAAAACCATAGACAACATAAAGTAAAATGCTTAAGGTTTTTCTCCCCCTCAAAATAGTGCTCCCCCTCAAAAGCTACTTGTTACCCCTCAAGCACTACTTCTCTCCCTTTTTGACCGGAATGGCCAAAGGGCTACTGCTAGGTAGTGAAGCCGTCAAACTTTGCGTAAAGAAGATTCATCTACTCTTGGATAGCAGCCAGCCTGTCAGATTGCTCATTCTGGACGTCTCGAAGCCGGTCAATCCTTTCAAGGATGATCTGAAATGCATCTAGAGGTACTGCAGAGGATGATGAAGCTCAGCTCCTTTTGCCACGGCCTCTTGAGTTTGAGGGTTGTTCTTCAGCTTCTGTCTCAGTTTCCATAGGTTCTCCTTATTCTTGATCACCCTTCTCTTCATCACTCGGAAGACGAACTCTGATCCATGTAATGGTTAGAGCATTGATAGCTGAGGAATAGGCATGAGACTGATGTCTTGTGGAATTTCCACACCCTTTGCTCGAAAGAGTCTCATGAGTAGACTAGGGAAAATCAGCTTTGCCCTTGAAGTGGTTCTTGTTTCATCAGCAATAATGTAGAATATATGAGCACTAATATCAATGTAAGTGTTCTCTCGAAGCTCCATGAGAAAAATGGCTCTTGCATTATTGGTGGTGGTCAGCTTCTTAACCGGGTACAGGTTGAACATCATAATGTATGTGAGACATCTAAGGTCCAATGGAAAGGCAGTAGTGTTGAGGCATCTTCCTTCTCTAACTCCACCAATGTGAGATTGAACAGTTTCTATGGAGAGCATTCTGTCCTTGTAGTGTGTGAAATCATGGTCTACCTCCTCAAAACCAACTTCATCAATGTCCTCCAAGTCAATGTTGAGTTCATGGCCTCTTATCCAACAGTTGATTTCATCCTCTCTTAAGACTGCATTGGCATAGAATTCTCTGATCAGTGGTTCACATACCCCAGCCAGATCACCAAGGAGCTTATCCCAACCTCTGTCCTAAAAACAACCGGAAATGAAGTAGTCCTTCAAATCAGCCAAATCCACAAATCTCTCTTGGATGATAGGAGCCTTCTCATAAAATTGATTGTATTTCTCAAAATGTTTGGTAGACCTGAATCGGGTATTATCCATTTTCTTCATTTTGTCAGCCTTTTGTGTAGTAGTCTTCTTCTTTGGAGTCATCTGCAGAGACATAGTAGCAAAGACCACAAAACAGAGCACAACATATGGTAACACCAAAGATTAGTAACAAATTAGTAGCACTAAAAAGGACAAAAAGTTAGACCGGAGATTTAGTCTACAACACAGTTCAGAAACAACTTGACATGAGAGAACACATAGCAACAAAACATAGTAGAGTTTTATCATAAAAACTTCAAACATATCACAATGTGAGTGTGTGCTCAAAAATTCCATGAACAACCTAGGGCAAAATGCAAAACACATAACTAGTGATGCAAATAACAATCAGTGTATTCCAAAGACACCCCACAAACATTGTATTTCACAAAATCCCCAAAAACACAAGAAAATATCTACGAGACATTTTACCATGGGTATGATATGCACAACACAACTCAGATCAAGTATCATACTAAAAAATGAGAAGCAATCATGAGATCATGTATATCAAGCATTAGATTATCAAAATCAACAAATCCCATTCAACAAACTCAACAAAATAAACCCAACCCATATTCGAACAACACATTTTTCAAATCTCAACAACTCAAAAACCAAGAAATCAAAGGCTATAAACATGAAATACTTTAAGAAAAATAGAAAACCCATACCTTTTCTTGAAGTTTGAAGAAAAGAGGGTGATGAAAAATGGAGGATTTTTGTGAGAACACGGTGAGTTTGTGAGGGAGATGAACGGACAAGACAATGAACAATCACAATGAGCGAGGGAAAAAACTGAAAAGTTTTTTAAAATTGTCCTTAAAGTGCAAAACACACGATTTTCGCGACTGTATTGAGTCGCGAATAAGTCGCCAAAAACCCATGTGACAAAATTTTAAAAATTTGTCTAAGTGTTTTTCGTGACTGGAAGTTCCACTCGCGAGTAAGTCGCGACGGGAGTTGCCAAACCTTCTGAGTAAACCTCGCGACTGGAGCTTCCACTCGCGAACCAGTCGCCAAACTGAGTTGCGAAAAATCTAAAAACCCAAATTTTTGAAAATCTTCTAAGTCTTTTTCGCGACTGGGGCCTTGACTCGCCAGAGAGTCGTGAAAACCTTCTGTGTAAGCTCGCGACTGGGGCATGCAACTGGCTTGACCTGCGAGGCGAGTCGCCAGAACAGGGCTGCACAGTTTTTGAAATTTTTGACATTTTTCAAACCAAAATACTTTCCAAAAACAATTAAAACATTCAAAAATCTTTTTGTGTTTGATCAACATATAATTGAGCATGTGCAACACATTTAATCAAGTACAATCACACAAATAAATAAGGCATTCATTGAACATAGACATGTGTGTTGTGTGTGGGTACCAATGATGAGATAGTCCTTAGCCTAATGTGAAGTTTCAATGATCAATTCAACCAAGTCATACACAATTAGCACTAGGAAGAGTGACCAATCTCAATTATAGAAATATGCATATATGACCCCCCACATAAACTTGATTACATAATTTTGAAACTTTTCATTTGGCTTCATACACATCATATCATTTGATCCTTTTTGAATCAATACATCTCTTTTTGAGATCGATGCCTGAAATTTTTGATATTTCAATTTGATGAGCAAGCCTTTGGCTCTTTGGGCATCATACATTTTCATAAAGGTCGTTTTCCCTTTTTCCTAGTCAAATACTAATATGTGCGACGGCTTTTGCAGCTCATTATCTCTTTTCATTTTGAGATTTACATTTGTTGAGCTCTTTAAGCAAAAAAAAAAAAGGTGGGAAGATATATAGGCACAAGTCTATGCAAGTTTCAAGATCAACAAAACCATTGACTAATCATTTATGACAAGTTTGAAGATCTATTTACAATAGTCACATAGATGTCAAGATTTTTTCCATAATGATATGAGTGCATAAAGAACAAGCTACGCTCATAAATGCACAAAGCCATTAGTACAAAGATACAAGGCAAAACATGCTTGTGACAATACACAATAATGCCGATCAAACTTTTTGGATTTTCTACTTTTTATATGTTTTTGGATTTTTGACACAAAAACAAGTAAAGATTGATAAAAAAATAATGTAAAAACATTCAAAGCAAATAGCAAACAAACAAACAAAAATTTCAACACTAGCTGGAGAGATAACACAAATCACACAACCAATCAATGTCACAAAACATAGGAAGTATTAATGCATGGACATGTTGTAATGCTTATGCATGTGTACCCTTCTTCACCCACACGACACTTGTGTTTGGAGTGATATCCCTAGAGGATTGGGTACGATCGTTGTAACCTTCAAACCTTTTGGCGAAGCTTGCCAAACAGGTGGTGAATGCATCAATCATCCTCATCACATCCCTCACTCTGGGATCACCTTCTTGACCTTTTGATTGCTCAGCAGTCCAATTCCCTTTGCCATGTCTTGGTCCTCTCGACCTTTGAGCACTTGAATTCTTCAATGCTTAAAGCTTATGACAATTGGGTCTGGTATGTCCTTGAATTCCACAGTGATGGCAAAAATGTTGAGTTCTCGGACCTCTTTGTGACTTTGGGAGAGATTTCCCTTTACCCTTAGTTTTGACCACTGATTGGTTATGAGGCTTAGTCAATAACTTTTGGTCAGTCACATTCCGCTTCTTCTCCGCCTTCACTGTCTCAACAGTAGTGATTTCCACCATTGGTTCCTTAGCTTTCACAAACTTCATATCCTTGGGCACTTTGACACTCAAACTGCTCTCTCCGGTGTATCCCAATCCGCTTTTGTCGGAGAAAGTTTTTTGATGAGCAAGCACTTCATCAAGCTTCTTGGAGGAGACCCGCTCTACTTTAGCATTAGCTTAAATCACCTCAAGCTCAAGAAATTTTATCTTTGAGTAGGCTTCGGTCAACTCTCCATTCAACGTCTCGACTTCACACTTAGTCTCCTTGTATCGGACTAAAAGACTTTTGTAGTCTTGCTTTGCTCTCTTCATTTTCTTAATGGCTGCTTTAGCCACTTTTGCATATTCACCGGTCTTCTCAAGAAGGGAGTTGTAGGTCTCTTGCAGTCCCACTGTTCTTTCATCTTCCTCATCATTAGATTCCTCTACTATCCCCATTAACTCCAATTCAGTGTATTCACCAAGCTCTTCCACTAGCACACTCAAATCATCGAAGATTCCACGGGAGCAATGGTCATGAATGCAGAGAAATTTCCCTCTCCATCACAGCTTTCATCTGAATCTAAATTAGAGGAGTCTGAATCACTAAGAGTAGTGGCATACACCTTGCCCTTCCCTCTCAAATAATTGGGACACTCTTTCTTGAGATGTCCATATCTGTTGCATTCAAAGCACATGATTCCTTGAGAGGATTGAGACTCCTTCCCATCTTTCCTCTTGAAGTCCTTTTTCTCCTTTCCGAAACTTGGGAATTTTCCCTTCTCAGCAAATTTTCCATTCTTCTTGAACTTTAAGAATTTTCAGAAATTCTTCACAAGATATGCCACATATTTCTCGACCTCATCCTCATCTGATGAGTCGTGAGCTTCCACCCTCTCATTAATCGTCTTAAGAGCAAGGGATTTGCTCTTCCTTTGTGATGGCAAAGACAGCTCATAAGTTTGAAGTGAGCCAATTAGTTCTTGAACTTTGATGTCATCAAGGTCCTTACTCTCTTCAATTGCTGTAACCTTTGCACGGAAGCTCTCCGGCAATGATCGAAGGATCTTTCTCACAATTTTTAAGTCCTCCATCTTTTCACCCAAGTTGAACTTGCCAATAACCACCTTATTTAGCTTGCCATAGAATGAGTCGAATGACTCGTCTTCACTCATTTTCAGCTCTTCAAATCGAGTGGTTAGCATCTGCAACTTAGTGTCCTTCACCTTCTTCGTGCCTTCATAGGTGGTCTCCAAGATTTGCCACGCCTCATTGGCAATTGTTACGTGAGAAATCCTGTGAAACTTATCTGGAGAAACACCACAAAAAATAGCATTTAGTGCCTTGCTATTTGCATTGGCTGCCACAAGAGCCACCTTATCCTATGTGGATTTAGCGGCCTCCGGCCTAGTCCATCCTACATCTACTGCATCCCAAACACTTTTATCAATTGAACATAGAAATTCCCTCATCCGGACTTTCCAAAAGTCATAATTGCTTCCATCAAAATATGGTGGAGCATTAAGAGATTGAGATCGACCCATCTCAAACGGGGTCAAGGATCGCACTTAGGTAATTAAACCACAGCGAGTGCACCCGCTCTGATACCAATTGAATGTTCAAATAGTGTATAAAACACCTATAAACGTTTAGACTCCCAATTTACAAATTACCAACACAAGCTTATAAACAAACAATATACGTGCGGAATATGAATATAAGCTAAAACAGAATTGGTAAAACAATCTAAACCGAAATTAATCACAACCACAGCAGTAATTAAAAGGCAAAGATTAAGGGAAGAGAGATGTAAACACAAAGAAAACACAGCGATGTGTTATCGAAGAGGAAATCGAAGTCCTCGGCAAAAAACCTCTCTGCCGCCCTCCAAGCGGTCAATAATCCACTAGAGAATAAAGTTGGGATACATGTATAGCAGAAGACCCTCCAAGCCTAATCTACCCAGTGCACCTAAGCCCTCCAAGCTTCTTACTCCAACAGAGTTACACAGAACCTTGTCTTCTCTAGTTTACCGAATCCCGCAATAACCCATTGCATCAACCAAAATGAATTGGTCCCTTCTGAACTGCTTCCCAAGCACCAAATAACCTCCTCACAGATATAAGTATGGTGAGATAAGGATTTGGCTAATGTACCTCTCAATGATGTAACAATGGAAAGGGTGAGAGTAGAGGAATTTGGAGAATCAAAGGATGAATATTGTGGATGAGTCAATCTTGTTTTTCTCTAGGGTTTCTCTCTCAAAATTCTCTCTAGAAGCTCTCAACATTTTGTGGGTATAAGGGTATTTATAGTAGGGTGTATAAGGAATGCGAAGAGTCAATTACAACCAAACAGGGCATTTTGGCGACTCGGGCTCGCGACTGGAACGAGTCGCGAGTTTGAGTCGCGAGCTAACTGCCTAGCCAGACTGGAAGTTTTATCCTGTAATGCAACAACTGGCGTGACCCTTCAGCTCCCTTGCATGCTTCACAAATGTGCCACTTTTGGCGACTCGCCAGTCACGAGGCTCTTCTTGAGTGCACACTCTTGAGCTTTTCTTAACACTTTCTCACACACTACCCTTACATGGTTCCCACCTAAATACAGGGTTTCTAAATTCTTAATTACAAGCAAATTTGGCACAAAATAAAGCCAACAAAATGATTGAATAAAATCAACTTTACAAATTGAAAGCTCGGATTTGTGTGAAAACACAAGAGCTTGTTTAGACCCCAAATTTTAAAAATTACGGCTAGATTGCTTTTACTCTTACTTAATCATAGTGCGGAACAAGAGTAAATGTGCATAATGAACCGATACTACTCTAGTGCATACACAAGAACAATAAACAATAAAAGTAAAGCACAGGAGTAAGGAAAGAGAGATGCAAACACAAGATAACACTAAGATGTGTTATCAAAGAGTAAACCGAAGAACTCGGTGAGAAACCTCTCCGCGACCCTCCAAGTCGAAATCGATCCACTAAAGAATAAAGTTAGAGTACACGAATAACAAAAGACCCTCCAAGCCTATACTACCCTATGTACTTGAGCCCTCCAAGCTCCTGCTACCAACGGACTTCTCGAAGTTATGTCTTCTCTAGCTTTCCGGATCTCGCAATATGCCCGATTGCATCCGCCAAGCCTCATCGGCTTCTTTTGGCAAATCCCCAAAGCTTCCCAAGCTCCGAAACACTCTCTACACTCTGAATAGGTGTGGGTTGTGTTTGGGTACAAATTTCCTCTCAAGGTATGACAATGGGAGAGGGAAGGAGAAGAGACTAGAATGATTTCTCACTAAGGATAAGTAGCTCTCTCTCTAAAAGATGGGTATGTGTGTTGTAGAAAACCTATCTATGATTTTTCTCTCTGAGTGGCATCTTATACTTTTGTGGGTAATGAGGGTATATATAGTATGGGTGAAGGGTAAGAAAATCACACTTAAAAATCCTCCAAGCAAAATGTTTCACGAGTACTTCGCAGGAAGGCCTTACCCGCGAGACACTTGCGAAACTGACAGCCTGGCACGACTCTTCAGCTTCCAGTCATGTGCTTCTCACGTGCCCTTTTCGCGGGAACCCTTCTCGCGAGCTACTCGCAAGCCAATTGCGAAATGCACTGATTCTTCATTTCATGCTCGATTCTTCACCAACTTAATACTAAACTCAATACAATAAAATCCCACAAAATACAAGGAACAAAATTAAAGCAAATACAACTCTTTTTGTCATGGAATAAAGCCAAAATAAAATATAGTTGTAAATCACAACTTTACAATTTTAAAAACTAAATACATTGGCATAAGTTGTCTTTGGGTGACAGTGTGACCACGAACATAAAAATAAGTACTCTGTGTGAAGCAACATTTAAAAGCAAACCGCGGTTTATTGTTTTTGTAACACCCAAGATCGTGTGGATTGGATTAGATAAATGTGTTATACGGGGTTCTAATATCCCATATTGAGTGTTGCTAAGTTTAATTGGGCTATATAGTTGATAACATTGAGTCTTAATTATAACTTGACTAATAGTTTAGAAATATAGTTTAGATGTGATTTAATTCTTAGGGTCACCCTCCATCCTCAACTTTGTTTGTGATTCATCTCATAGGAAACTAATTATAATCTATTGAGAGCATAAAGTGCCCTCCAACCAGTTGGTTCCTTACATAATTTTAAAAATTATTTTTATAATTCGATATTCAAAAGAGAATGAATTTAAATCCTCGACATTTCAATTTGATCACTAAGAGATGCAAGTTGAACTGCAAGACTCTTAATAATGCTAACTCTTCACGAAGAAACTACCCCATCCAAACAGCCACCGCATCTTTTCAATATTTAATAACATAATTACCCTTAAAGGTTTTTTTTTTTTTTTTTTATTTCTTTGCTGGCCGATGTGGCCATTCCAATCATTTTATATACATGTACAAAAATACAAAAGAATGCAAACACTCCCTAACACCCAACTCATTCAAACTTCTCCTTCCTCACACTGATAGATGAGGGAAGTAGCTAGAGTGGTTGAATTCGATTCTGGAAAGAAATTTGAGCAAGATTCGTAGCTTAGTGAACTTCTTCTTTCCGCGTCGTTGTTGATTTTTGGTACGTTAGGAAAATTTCGGACTGCCAAGCTTTGTTTGTTGGAGTTAATAGTAGCATCATGATGATGATTTTTTTTTTTAATAGAAACATGACGGTGATTTTTGTTGTCTTTTATGAGAGGTTTAGAATCTTCAGATAGAGGAGGACTGGAGGAATTTTTTTTTTTTTTTAGGCCGAGTTTGAGAGAAAGAAAGAGAAGGGTTGCTTACAATTTACAAACATCAAAGCTCAGCTAGCAACAATTTAAACTGGTGCTCGGTACCATAAATTCCTAGAAAATTCATCTTTAGAAAGGAGAGTAGTAACATGAAATCAACTTGACTCTTGGCCACATACCGAAAATAATGAAAAACAAGTTCAAAAAAGCAATGGGCAAGGGCAAACTTTTTTTCTTTTTCCATTTTTCAGCGTGAACAGCAGCAACATTGGAAAGATATTTGGGGACTTCGGGTACCAAATAAAGTGAGAAACTTCCTTTGGCGTGCTTGTAAAGAGGCCATCCCAACAAAGAAGAGTTTGTGTCGAGGTCGAATTCTTTTGGAGGATAACTGTGAATACAGTGATAATTCTTCTGAGGATGTTCTAGACGCCCTCTGGAACTGTCCAGCTCTCTCACCCGTGTGGGACTGTTTGGTTAAAGAGGAGGGAAAAGATTATGGAATTATTCTCCATGTTGGTTTGGACTGTTTGGTACCGTAGAAACCAGATACGTACAGGCCCCAGCGAGTACCCAATCTCCCAAGTCATCCCATCAGCTTCCCAGGCACTGCAAGACTTTGTCCGGAATAATTCAAGACCACCGATACAGCAGCAGACTACACCACCGGCTCGTGTTTGCTGGCAACCACCCCTAGTTCCATTTTTGAAGGCAAATTTCGATGGTGGAATCTTTAGAGATTCAAATATAGTAGGCATTGGAATTGTTGTCCGGGATAGCAGGGGCAGAGTCAAGGTATCACGCTTGGAAAAAATTCACCTTCCCCCCAATTCTGACAATGTGGAAGCCCTAGCAGTGGTACGAGCTATTCAACTTGCCTAGGACCTCGGCTTCTCAGCTCTTATCTTGGAAGGTGACTCTCAAGTCTCAAGTAGTTATAAATGCTTTAAGAATGGAAGGCATGTCTCTGGCCTCTTTTGGTCATCTCTTGGAATCAGTAAAACTTACTATAGATGACTTTAACTGTATCTCATTTTCTCATTCTCGTAGATTATGCAATTATGTAGCTTGTAACCTAACTAAACATACTAGAAATGTTAGAGATTCAGAAATATGGTGGGAGGATGTTCCTCCACCTTCATTCTATTCTTTTAGTCGACAGTGGCTAGTTTTCTTACAATAAAGTTCACAGATTTACTTAGTTACAGATTGAATAACAATACATCTCCAATAAAAATAAAACTAGAAATTCATAAAATGGAATTAGCTTCCATCATCTTAATTAAAATACATTCTATCATTGAAAACATCAATATTGTGTTTTTTGTTTCCAACATATGTTTAGCAACATACTGAGCAATATGTTGCCAAACATATATTGAAAACAAAAAATGTGGCATTTGATGTTTTCAATGATAGAATGTATTTTAAGTAAGATGATGGAAGCTGATTCCATTTGATGAAAATTGAATGCAATGCTTTCCTAGAGACATGTATAGTTTGAAAGGCATTGCAACAAGCTAGGGTAGAACTAATTAAGCGTATTGCAACAAGCTGGAATCGCGAATTATTTCTATCGGGATTCCGTTTATATTTGACTTTGTATGTTTCATAGTAACCATATTCTTTGTTGATTATTGTGAAAGGGGAATAATGCTCTTTTTATCATGGTTTCTTATTTTTGTTGACTTGAGTGCATTGGTGATAGTTTATGACTCCACTAATACAGCACCCCAAAATCGAGTCCATTGACAGCCTTTTTCCTAGGTGTCTATGTCATTGCATATATTCTAGAGGTAGAATTTAGTCTAGATATTGACCACGGAGTTATTCCCACTTCATTACCGTACTTTTAGCGGCAGCCTCTATGCTATGGCCAACTGGTTATCAAAGTTAGTAATTATTTTATATTCAACTCTATTGCGTGATAAATTTGGACCTAAATAACTATTTTTTGTGTTTTTTTTTTTTTTTCTTTTCAAATAAAATATTTTTAAAAATATTTTCTAAATCAATGTCTTTAAGGTATTCATTAACTTTTCCCTATTATAAAACAAGATGTTTATCATTAATAAAATATAAATTTTTTTTTATATTCATTACCCAATTCAAAAAGAACTTCCATCTCAATAGTGCCAATATCCTAATCACCTTTAAAAAGTCAGCTAATAATTTTTTTAAAAAAATTATGTTCGAATTTCTCGTCTTGTCATGGTCAACAACCTTAACCATAACATTAGGGGCTAGTTCCTTTTTAAGCAATCAATTGTAAACAAAATTACAGCCGTATCAACAATAATTTTAACGATAGTGCCAATATTCTTGGCCTAGCAAAACCAAACAAAAGATCCAACACATGAAGATGAACCTCGTCTATCAAGATTTAAGAGTACTACTTTTAGGGTGTGTAGTTCCATTAAATTCATATTAATCGCTTTAGGAATATCCATTGGGTGGTGTGCTACATTTTCTGCAATAGATGTCGTGCGGTAGATATCGAAAGCATTATTCTCTAAAATAACAAATGTCGTGTTTGTGGTTGCCTTGGGAATGTCTATTGGGTAGTGTGCAATATTTTCTGCTATAGACGCCATGGGGCAGGTACTGGAAGCGTTATATTCTAAAACAACAAATACCATGTTTATGGTTTCAAACATCTTTTTAACAACTTGTTGCGGAAGAGTTTTATATTCATTTTTCTCAAACTTGCTAGTCTGCTGCTTTAAGGTGGTAAGGAATTATTTGATCATTCCCTTCTTCTCTTTTTTTTATTCTCATATTTAAATAAGAGAGAGAGAGAGAGAGAGAGAGAGAGAGAGAGAGAGAGAGAGAGAAGAAGAAGAAGAAGAAGAAGAAGAAGAAGAAACAAGAAGAAGAAGAAGAAACAAGAAGGAGAAGAAGAATTCCTTGCCAACTTAAAGTGGTGGACTATCAAGTCTAAGAAAATATGTTGCTAAACATATGTTGGAAACGAAAAATGCGACATTTGTTATTTTCAATGTTAGAATGCATTTTAAGATGATGGAAGTTGATTCCATTTGATGTATTTTTTTATTATCGAATATGTATTGTTTTTCAATTTGTAACAAAAGTTCAAAATTTATGTATAAGAAGTTTCTCTCATTTTCTAACAATCTTATACATTAATTTCTTTCTTTTATTACAAATTGAATAACAATACATCTTCGATCAAAAAAGAAAAATACATCAAATGGAATTAGCTTCCATCATCTTAGAATACATTCTATTATAGAACATAGAGAGAACAAAAAAAAATAAAAAATAAAAAAATTGAAAGTAATGCTTGCCCAAACATGTATAGTTTGAAAGTATGGGTGTAGACACCGTATTTTATACCCCTTACGACTCAGACCCCCGTTCCCCAATGATGCTGAATTCTAAAACCCAAGGTTGGTTTAGGGCCCAATCAAAAGTTAAATTGACTTGAGAAGTGTTAAAATGAAAAAATATAACTTTTAATGAGCAAATAAATCAATTTTTGAAAAATAAGATCAAAGGTAAGGGTGGCAAAATTGGACACGACCCACGAACCCGACACGACACGACACAAAATTAGCAGGTTATGGGTTGAAGCTTAATGGGTTCGTGTCATACTCAGATTGACATGACTGACCCGTTTAATAAACGGGTTGGGTTAGTGTTCAACACATAGAACCTGTTTGATCCATCTGACCCATTTAATTAAATGACATTTTACCAATATACCATTCAAACTCTAGGTATATACACTTATTAGCTATTGTGGTTTATTTTCTTTGACATATTGTGATTGATTATTTATGATATTGGGATATACTTTAGTTTTGAATGATTATTTGTGATGCAGTTACTCGTTAGTTTTGAATTATATATTAAAAATATTTATTTGTTTGTTTTTTCATAGTTTATTTTTTTTCATTTTAATAAAATCTGATAAACAGGTCGACACGACTGACCGGTTTAATAAATGAGTCGTGTTAGGGTTAAAGAATCTTGACCCATGTAATAAACAGGTCGGGTTAGTGTTGACATATATAGTCGGATACTCATGAGTTGACACGACATGAACCCGACACGCGAACACGAATTGCCACCCCTAATCAAAGGAAACCCTTGCTATGTGCACGCATGAATCAGCCTGCGCACGCAGCTTTCTACATGCGTACATAGGCTTGATCTTGCGCACGCATAGCAATTTCCAGAATCTAAACAAGGCAAGTTTCCTGCATTTATGTTGAGGTTTGGAACGAATCCCACATCATCTGGGGATTGTTCCAAACCCCTTTTTTCACACTATAAAAAGCCTTACATGATATATTTTCAAAACATACAAAAATCCCATGGGAAAACACTAAGATTCAATAAAAATAGTGAATCAAAAATCAAAAAGGGAGTTTTTCACAAAACACCCTCAAGTCAATTTTCTTTTAATTATGGCATTTTCTGGCCTTGATCTTTGAGTTTAATATTGCTAATCACTTTTTTATTGGTTTGTGAATAGATTTGACTGAGGAGAACGGTCAAAAATCAAGCTTGAAGAGCTTTTCTTTGAGGTATTAGTTTTAAACCCTTCTTTTTCTTTTCTTTCTATTTCTTCTCTTTAATTCTTCTGTTTGTCTTGTTTTCTTGTTATAGTATGCTTTAACATGTTTATCTAGCTTAGGTTTACGTTTTTGTATGTTTAAAATGCATGTTAGGGTGTTAGATTTAGTGTTTTAGGCTTGGTTGTGTTTTTAGGGTTTTCTGGGTAAGAACTTGCGTACGCCGGCTTGATTATGCATACGCAGGCTTGTTCTTGCGTGCGCAAGCCGCTGCCTAGAAACCATAATTTTTATTTCTATTTGTTTCGTTTATGCTTTCACATGTTTGTTTGTTTAGCTTCTTTTCCCATGCTTTTATGCTTCCAATGTCTATGTTTCACATGTTTGTTTGCTTGTTTGTTATCACATGTAGAATTAGGGTTTGTTTAGTGTTTCCTTTGTTTCAATGCCGTGATCTTGCATTCACATGCTTATGCATAATGTCATAAGTGCTGAGTTGCTGCAAGGTAAATAGAGCTAAGTCATGCAATGGGAATGGTCATGCATTATGATATGATCTTGCTTAGGTTTCATGTTTATGTTGGTGATCTTGATGCCTTGGATGATGACATGCTTTGGTTTAGCTTTGTTTCTCCTTTTGATCTTTAATGCTCTCATGTTTCTGCCTTAAGTATAATATGATGTCATGCTAGGTGAATGTTAGGATGATGGGATGAGATGTAAGGGTATAATATGATGAAGCATGTTTAGATGTATGACACTAGGATTTATGTTAATGCTTTGATGCCATGATTAGATGAATTGCTAGGGTCTTTGATGAAGTGATATGCATGATTAGATGTATGGTAGGCTTTGTTTGTGAGCATGATAGATGTATGGTTAGGGATGTTTGATGCCATGTTAACTGCTAGATGTATGCTAGTGTGTGTGTGAGTTAGATACAAGTATTGAGTGTGCCTTTAATAGGGCTAAGACATAAGACACAATGATGGGAAGCCAACCTTAGGGTTGGGCGGTTTTGGGTGTCTAACACCTTCTCAAGACCGTACCTTAACTCCGAACCCATATATCTGGTAGTAAGATCAAAAGGTCCTTCCTCGAAAGGACGCTATATATATGGTTCCTAAACCATTGCAAAAACTAGGTTGCGACTCCATTTCGACCCCTTGTGTCCACAAAAGGGTGTTCAAAAGGTGACTTGCTTTTTTTTTAATTCTTTTTCATAAAAATAAGCTATAATATTAATGTTCAAAATATAAATATATAAGTACTTATGGTATCACTGAGAACGTGATCCTGTGAGAGACTATGTCCCCGACTCATTTGAATTGATTGTTTAGGTGAATGCGATCACCATGAATTCAATTGAACAACATGCCCTAAAAGTAGTACTCTTAAATCTTGATGGATGGGATTCATCTTTATGTGTTGGATCTCTCATTTGGTTCCGATAGACCAGGAACAATGGCACTATCATTAAAGTAATTTTGTCTACTATTGGTTGCTGAAACTGGGAGAATCAAGGCAATTGACATTGACAAGAGGAGATATTCGAACAAATTTGTAACTTTTTTCTGCCTGTTAATCTTTTCGACTTTGGTAGAAATACCCAATATTGTCAGCAAGTGATGTAGAACAGACCGCCATGGCCTTCTTGGACTCTCATGCGTGCCTGAAATCAATGCACAAGGCAAAAAGGCACTAGTAGAAATCATGGGCCTCGGAGTCGGAATCGCATGAAATTTGGCAAACTGAAGCGCAACGGCCTTCTGAGCAATAGTCGTGGTTTTGCCACGTGGTACCCCTTGAAAATGGCGAATTCCATCATTTAGGCCCCAAAAACTGCGATTTTGCCGTTTATAGTAATTTTTGTTTCCTTAATATTTTTTTGCTCAAAAGTCAGAATAAGGTCCCGCTTGTTTTGAAACAACCCTTGATGTCAGTAGTTTATGATTTTACATTTAACTCAATTTTTTCATTTTTGGTAAATTTTGGTATTTTGTCACCTAACCACGTAATTAGTGCGAAGGATTTCAGATGTTTTTCTCAATATTTATATGTTTTGTAACCGTCAAAGGCAAATTGGAATATTATCAATAAACACAGAATTTTGTCAAATTCATTCTCTGGTGGATTCCAGTTTATCTTCTTGTGGATTTAGGGAAACCCCTCCTAGATTCAAGGTTTACTACCAGAAGCTAATAGTTTAGTTTATGTTCTATTAAGAGAGCATTGTGTGTGTTTTCTTTAGACTTCTGCGACATCAGCAAGGAAGTGATGAAAAGAAACCTTCATTAAAACAAAATTATGAAGTGTGTACAAAACACTATGTTGTAGAGACACTCGTCTATTGCAAGAAAGTGTTGACCTTTTGAACCCAGTTTTCACAATGTGGAGCACATTTGCGCACAAACATTGCCCTTCAATCATGTCTTACGCCCAAAATCCAAGTTCTCCATAATTGGCAAATTTTTCTTTATTTTGGCAAACTTTTCGATTGATTTCACGATATTGTGCTCATTCTTTTACTAATTTTTGCCCTTGAGTAGTTGATTTAAAGGTTTTTCTGTGCTTCTTAAGATGACAATAAATTTACTTCAATCAAAACATCAAAATTTGTAATTAGAGCTCATTCAAACCTCATTAAAACTTTGGTCAAACTCTAAAGTTTATCCACAAATCAATGGAATTTGCCATTTTTTCCACAAAAACAGAAATTTCCACTTTATGGTTCCGTCAACTGTGGGTTGCTATAGGACAGTTACCAGTGGGATTAGATATATGGGTCATGTGAATCTTATGGGTTTATTTGTGGATGTTTTGATGAGTTTGGCCAATGGTGTATTTTTGTACTGGGTGTTATACGGGTGCTTGAGATTTTTCTTGGCATTAGGGCTAGGAGACTTTTGCCATTGTGAATTCGTTGGGCTTGTCATCTTGATCTTCGGGATTTGATTGTGATTTGAGAATCTTGATTATTAATGTTTACGTGACAGGAGATATGTTGGATTTGGCAGCCTGGTCTTGTTTAAGGATCGGTGGTTGCCTTTGTTAGATCAAGTTTGGTTGGTGGTTAAACATCATCAGTTGTTTGTAAAGCCTCCACTTGGCTCTAATTTGTTCTTAGTGAAAGAGGAACATGAGCGAGAGAGAAATAAGAAGAGAAAGGAAGAAATTGAGAAACTCTACAGCGTGGAAGCAACATTTAAAACCAAAGGGCGGTTTACTGTGTTTGTGATACCCAGATCATGCAAATTAGGTATTGTATGTTATGCGATTACAATAAATGGTTAAAATTGAGAGTTGGAAACCATTAAATAAAAAATATTAAAAAAAAAGTAAAAAGTTAAAGTTAAAAAATTATAAATGTAAAAAAATTTGTGAAGGAAATGAGGTTAATTGTATATTGCAATTGCACCGGATTAGAATCCAATTAGATAAATGTGTAATACAGGGTATCTGAAGTCCCACTTTCTTTTTCTCAAAAAAAAAAAGTCCCACTTTTTAAAATATATTCTAAATGTGACTAACTCTTCCAAGACAGGGTTACTCTCCATCCTCTACTTTGTAGGTGATTCGCCTCACAGAAAACTAATTATAATCTATTAAGAGCACAAACTGCCTTTCAACTAAGGTTTTCAGAACTGGACCGGACCGGGAGGTCGGACCGTAAAAACCAGAAACCGTGATGAAAACTTGTTTTTTAAGCCTAAAGAACCGGATTTTTTGTTAATTTCGTGAACCCCTAAAACCGGAGTTGGACCGCACGAATCGGTGAGAACCGTGCGGTCCAACCCCTTAGCAATTAAAAATAATAAATAAATAAAAAACTTAACACAATTTTATTCTTCTTAATTAAATTATCCATCTTTTACAAGGAATAAAAAAAATTATAATTAAAATCCTTCAAAGATATTCAACTTTACTTCAAAAATTAATCATAAATTTTAATGTTTTCATGATTATTATTTTATTTTATTAACTTTCTTATTTAATTATTAAATATATGCTTGAAAATCATTAAATTTTCCTCACATATATAGATATATTGTCAATTTTGCTAGTTTTATAAATTTAATATCTATATTTAGGTTTTAATTAATTATTAAATTAATTATGACGTCATCACGGTTAGACTCCGGTTCGATCTCAAAAACCTTGAAACTCTCCCTTTTACGGTTCAATGAACGGTCCGGGTCTGAAAACCTTGCTTCCAACCCGTTGGTTCGTTAAATAAACAATATTTTCACCTTTTCATTGTGGATGGATTATTTGCCTTTCCAAAGATTCCTTGGTATCGAAATATTGAACAGAGAGTTTGCTTAAAAACCATCAAAGCTCAGGTAGTAGCAGCTCGTACCTTATAATTTAAACTCGTGCTCGGTACCAGAAATTCCTAGAAAATTCATCTTTAGAAAGGAGAGGTAGTACCATGAAAGCAACTCTTAGCCACATAATTGGGACATGCCAAGTTGCCAACCCACATCCGACTAAGAAAATAATGAAAAACAAGTTCAAAAAAGCAATAGGCAAACCCTTTTTTCTTTTTCTTTTTTTCTTTTTTTCCTTTTGTCAAGTAATGGACATAGTACATACCAAATTTAGGGCTTATCCGGTCTTTCATCCTTTTTAAATTCAAAATTTTAATGTATTATTCATTGTAATTTGCTAAACTCAAAACACTAAGGTACTTTTAAATTAAGGCTATATTTCAGAAAAACTCTACTAATAAAGTTCTAGAATTGAAAATTCTATTTACAATAGAGCAATGCCAAACGGGCAATGCCAGTTACTCTACCTAAAGCCGCAATCCACCCATTTGAAAAGGGTACTATTGCCTCAAAGTTGAATACGAAGCCACAGATAACTGCTCGTAATAAGAGATTGTTTAACAAGTGGGAGCTTAATTTTATTTTATTTGAGTCAACGTATAATTATTTTTTAGTCTAAATTACAAATTGCGCTCTCTAACTTTGCCTAAAATTCTGTTCAATCTTTTAATTTCATAATTTATATTAAATAGAAAGTGTTTAAAATTTCGAAAAAGAACAATTGAAGTGATCAAGATGCAACATATTTTTCTACTAGCATGTTTCACCTACTTCGCTCAAGCTCGACTAAATATGGACCCGACCAAGTTGATTTTTTTTTTTTTTTTTTTTTTTTGGCTGAAAGACCAGGTTGAATTCCAGTCCAACCACCGCTGTCAAAGATATTCACAGGCTGACTGAAGCCAAGCCCCTTTGATAATTGATTTCAAATCAGATTCCCATTAATTAGTCCAAAAAGAAATAAATTATGTATAAATGTTTTTTCCTGGAGAATCCGATCAAATACTTTTATTCAGCTAATGGTTAAATTGCCTCCAAGTACAAACTGTATGTCTAGAGGGACCTAACTGGCAAATGAAAATATTTCACTTAACAATAGCATTGGAAATCTGAATACATATCAAGCTCAAATTTTCCATTTTATTGTTTCGATTTGGAATCATATGGCCAAGCTCAATGAAATATTGTTTGCTATGAATCTTAGGATATTTGTTAATGAACCATTTTTAAAAAGTTTTGATATTACTTTCATAGAAATTAAAAAAAAAAAAAAAAAAAAAAAAAAAAAAAAAAAAAAAAACTCGCAAAAAAGTCAATTGTTTCTTTTTTTTCCTATAAAAATTTTAAAAAAATATTTCTTAAATCAATGTTCTTAAAACATCCATTAACTTTGAAAGCTGAAGCAACTTTCTTTGCATGGGACGTAGCGGTCAAAGAAGTTATTTTTGAAATTGACTCAAGCACAGTCTTTCATGCTCTTGCGGACCCCACAGCTGCCCCGACTTCTATTGCTAATCTCATCACTGGGACTCACTTTAGACTACAAGAGTTTCACTCTTTTGAATCTTCGCATATGAGAGGGAGACAAACCAATAAACCAGCACATACTTTGACAACCTATGCTAAAGATATTTTTTCTTTTGTAACATGGATGGAGGAATGTCCATCCTTCATTGAATCGCTTGTGATTTAGGATGCTATGTTATTATTTTCTTCTTAATAAAATTCACGTATTTCCCATTAAAAAAAATTAAAAAAAGGGATGAAATCCATGTAAGCATGTCACACAATAATAAAAATTAAAAACAGATAAAAGTATTAAGAAAGTACTCTTAACAACTAAATATTGTGGTCCAAGCCACCATTGCAGTCTTTTACTAGTTTTGCCTAGCTACTTTGTTAGCTTTACTTGAAAATAGATCACAATTCATTAAAACTCCAAATAAAATAGATAACAATTCATTAAAACTCCAAATTTGTAAAGAAGAGAGATACGTATGAATATATTATAAACGTCTAACATATTATAAGATGTCCAGTTAACGGTCCCTTTACGACATTTATTAATATATTATTTTAGAAAACTTTTGATACCATTTTCACGGGAATATATAAAATTGTAAAAAAAAATCAATTTCTTTTTTCTTTTTCCAATAAAAATTTCTAAAAATATTTCCTAAACATGTCCTTAGGGCATCCTTTAAATTTTTCACTATTATAAACCAAATTTTTTTTTTTTTTTTGGAGAATCGGATCAAATACTTTTATTCAACTAATGGTTAAATTGCCTTCAAGTACAAACTGTATGTCTAGAGGAACCTAACTGGCAAAAGAAAATATTTCACTTAATAATAGCATTGGAAATCTGAATACATATCAAGCTCAAATTTTCCATTTTATTGTTTGGATTTGAAATCATATGGCCAAGCTCAATGAAATATTGTTTGCTACGAATTTTAGGATATTTGTTAATGAACCATTTTAGGAAAGTTTTGGTACTACTTTCATGGGAAATAAAAATATATATATATATATAAAAATAAAAACTATCAAAAAAATCAATTGTTTCTTTCTTTCCCCATAAAAAATTTCTAAAAAAATTTCTTAAACCAATGTTCTTAGAGCCTCCATTAACTTTTGAAACTAAAGCAAAGGCAATGGATGAAGCAACTCCCTTTGCATGGGACATAGGGGTTAAAGACGTTATTTTTGAAACTGACTCAAGCACAGTCTTTCACGCTCTTGTGGACCCCACGGCTACCCCAACTTCTATTGCTAATCTCATCATTGGGACTCACTTTAGACTACAAGAATTTCACTCTTTTGAATCTTCGCATGTGAGAGGAGACAAGCCGCACATACTTAGGCAGCCTATGCTAAAGATATTGTTTCTTTTGTAACATGGATGGAGGAATGTCCATCCTTCATTGAATCACTTGTGATTTAAGATGCTATGTTATTATCTTCTTCTTAATAAAATTCAAGTATTTTCCATCAAAAAATAAAAATAAAAATAAATGGATGAAATCCATACAAGTATGTCACACAATAAAAAAAATTAAAAACATATAAAAGTATTAAGAAAGTGCTCTTAACAACTAAATATTGTGGTCCAAGCCACCATTGCAGTCTTTTACTAGTTTTGCCTAGCTTCTTTGTTAGCTTTACTTGAAAATAGATCACAATTAATTTAAACACCAAATAAAATATATCACAATTCATTAAAACTCCAAATTTGTAAAGAAGAGAGATACATATGAATATATTATAAGGGTCTAACATATTATAAGATGTCCAGTTAACGTTGCCTTTAGAACATTTGTTAATAGATTATTTTAAAAAACTTTTGATACCATTTTCATGAGAATATATAAAATTTTCAAAAAAAAAAATCAATTTCTTTTTTCTTTTTCCATAAAAAGTTTCTAAAAATATTTCCTAAATATGTCCTCAGGGCATCCATTAAATTTTTCACATTTATAAACCAAATGTTTATCATTTATAAAATAAGCATTTGTTTATAAATTTATTTTATATTCATTACCCAAACCAAAAAAAAAAAAAAAAAACTCAAAATCCTAATTACCTTAAAAATCATCTAACATTTTTTAAAAAAAATTATTCTAATATCCGACAACCAATAGCAAACAAAATTATAGCTGGGTCAACAATAATTTTAACATAAATGCTAATGTTCTTGGTCTACTGAAACCAAACGAAAGATCCAACACATGAAGATAAACCTCGTCCATCAAGATTTAAGAGTACTATTTTTAGGGCGTGTAGTTCTACTGAATTTTCATTAATTGCTTTGGGAAAGTCCCTTGGGGTGGAGTCCACAAACTCCACCATAGACATTGTGGGACAGAAAACAAAGTTCTTCAACATAATGAATGTCGTGTTTCTGGTTTCAACCATCTGCATAGCTTCTTTGTGCGAGAGAGTAAGTGATTCATCACATGAAGATGAATCTCATCCATCAAGGTTTAAGATTTCTACATTTAGGACATGTTTAATTGAATTTAAATTGATTGCTTTAGGAATAGCCCTTGGGGTGGGGGCCACATCCTCAGTGATAGGTGTTGTAAGTTAGGTACTGGAAGTGTTGTCCTTGAAAATAACAAATGTTGTGTTTCCAATTTCAAAAACCTATTTAGTAGCTTGTTGAGGAAGAGTTTTATATTCTTTTTTCTCAAACTTGTTAGTCCACCGCTTTAAGGTGGTAAGGACTTATTTGATCATTCTCTTTCTTCTTCTTCTTCTTTTTTTTTTTTTCTCATATTTCAATAGTTACAAATTGATTAACAATGCATCTCCAATATAAAAAAAATAAAATAAAAAATCATCAAATGGAATTAGCTTCGTCATCTTAAAATACACTATCATTGAAAATATCAAATGTTGTCCTTTTGGTTTTCAACATATGTTTAACCACATATTGCTAAACATATGCTGGAAACCAAAAACGCCACATATGATGTTTCAATGATAGAATGTATTTTAAGATGACGGAAACTAATTCCATTTCATGATTTTTTTTTTTTTTTATCATAGATGTATTTTTATTCAATTGTAACAAAAAGACAGAAATTTTTGTATAAGAAGTTTCTTTTAATTTGTAACAATCAATACATAAATTTCTTTATTTTGTTACAAATTGAATAACAATACATCTCTGATAAATAAATAAATAAAAGTATCAAATGGAATTAGCTTTCATAATCTTAAAATACATTCTTTCATCGATTTGTCTCTCCCTTCGACCGTATATACCCCTCGAATTACGCAAGCCAAAATAGAAATTAGTGAAAGAATAATAAAGAAACTTGAAAGCACTGACTTTTGAGATATATATGGTTTGAAATTAGGGGTAGAAACTTAGGCTTGGGTATAGTCAATCAAGTACTTCTCACTCCAGTACTGCGGGTGGCCTCCGTGTGATGGTCAACTTTATATAATATTTAATACCTATTGCCTTGGGAATGTCTATTGGGTAGTGTGCTTTATGTTCTACTATAGACGCCATGGGGCAAGTACTGGAAGCGTTATCCATTAAAACAACAAATACCATGTTTCTGGTTTCAAACATCTTTTTAACAACTTGATGCAGCAGAGTTTTATATTCATTTTTCTCAAACCTACTAGTCTGCCGCTTTAAGGTGGTAAGGAATTCTTTGATCATTCCCTTATTCTCTCTTTTTTATTCTCATATTTAAATAGTTACAGATTGAATAACAATATATCTCCAATAAAAAATAAAAATTCATCAAATGGAATTAGCTTCAATCATCTAAATTAAAATACATCCTATCATTGAAAACATTAAATGTTGAGAATTTGGTTTCCAACATATGTTTAGCAATATGAAATAGTATGAAATTTTTTTCTTGGCAAACCTAATTACAACATTAGAAAAAGGAGAAATTGCACTTTACTCACCTGTGGTTTGACCCGTTTTAACAGTGTCCACCCGTGGTTTAAAAGTTATCACTCAAGTGGGTGGCCTCCGTTAGAACCCCCGTTACCCACCTCTGCCCTTTCCATTAGAAAATCTCCTTTACTATATAAGCCAAAATTAGAACCCAAATAGAACCCTAAAAAGAAGAACGAGCTCTCTCCCTCTCTCTACCTTAGAATCCCTAAAAATCCCCAAACCCATAATCCCTTTCTCTCTTTACTTAGATTGCCAAAGTGAAATCTGAACATTTGCAAGCAAGGAGGAGGTGTACTGAAGCTTGGGTTTTTCTCTATATAAAGTATGAAATTACTTTGTAGGGTTTACCATTGTTGTGTTTGTTCTTTTTCAATGTGTAACAATTGATGAAGGTGATTCGGATTAAAGGTTTTGTGTCATAAAATTAGTGGTTTTCTGTTAAATAATTTCTTGCTTTTATAGTTGACATTGATGACTATGGTCCCTAGGAATATTTTGGGTAGATGCATCTTTAGGTTGTCTGTGGTCCCATGGAGACAAATTGTTTAATTGGCTATGTTTCTTGTCTCCCCTGACCCCACTTAAAATGGTATTTTATGTTGTATGAAATTATTTTGCTTTTGTCAATGATTGGTGCTCTCTGTGCATGTGTTGGTTATGTATTTGATTGCTATTGTTTGTGCATGTGTTTTAACTCTTGCAGATGGCTGCTGAAATTCGTTTTAATTTTACTATTCACCATAGTGGGAGTTTTGAGTGGAACCCTGGTTTAGAGTATGTAGGTGGTGAGGTATCTGTAATGGGTAATGTTGATCCAGATCTACTAAGTCATTTTGAGATACAAGATATTTGTGCTGATGCTGGGGACCCATTAACAGTAGGATTTATTATTTAATACCTGGTGGTGACTTAGAGTAAGGGTTAAGGTTAATTACTTCATATGATAATGTGACCTACATGTGTGAACTACATGCTGAATGGCCAACAAATGAAATCACACTTTATGTAGAACCTGAAGCTAAACCAATTGCTATTGAAGAAGCTATGGTTGAACCAGATCAACCAATTGCAATAGACCAGCCATGGGAAATGAATGATGAAGATGATGATACTGATTGTGAGGAGGTGACTCTAGTAGTGGGTGAACACAGTAAGGGCAGTGACAATATTGTCTCTCTTAGATCATTTGTGGTTGACCAAAATGATGTTAGTGAAGAACCTGTTGAGGGTTTAAGGGATGGTAGTGTTGGTGGAGCTATGGATGACAATGCTGGGGGTAGTCAACCTATTGGTTGTGGAAAAGTGCATGTGAATGACAATGCTACCCATGGACAAACTGTTGGTAGTGAAAATGTTCATGTGGATGAACCTGATTAGCTAGATGAAGGGTATGAAAGACCAGATTATCCTGATGACATATTTGGTGCTCAGAACAATGAGGTGCCCAATATGAGAGAGCATCAAAGAGATACTGAAAAGGTAAATGAGGGAGAGCATTTGAAGGAGCAGGTTACAGATAATGGAAAGAAACCAGAAGCTGCTGCCAGTGATCAAGCTGTTGATGATGATGATTGGGCTGAAAAAGCTCTTGATGATAATGACACTAGAAGCATTAACAGTTCTGAGGATGAGGATGAAAAGGTGAGATGTCCAGAGTTCAATGAGAAGACTGGCATGAGTAACCCTCAGTTATGCAAGGGTATGAAGTTTCCAAATGGGAAGGTGTTTAAGGCTGCCTTGAGGGAATAAGCAGTGCAAAAGCCTGTGGACATTAAGTTCAAGCTTAATGAAAAGACCAAAGTTTTTGTCCACTGCAAGTATGAATGTGGTTGGAGAGTATATGCATCACAGATTTCAGGGGAGTTAACCTTCTAGACAAAGACCATGGTTCCAACTTGTACATGTGGGAGGACATTCAAGCATAGTCAGGTCATTTCTACATATGTGGCTAGGAAGTACTTGGATGATTTCAACAAAAACCCTGATTGAAAACCCTGATTGGGTAATTTCTGGTGTGAAGCATCGAGTTATGCAGGATGTGTCTGTGGACTTGAGCATAAATCAAGTGTACAGAACTAAGAGGAAAGCTAGAGAGTTCATACTAGGTGATGAGAGGTTGTAGTATGGGAAGCTTAGGGACTATGCTGGAATGATAAGAGTAATTGATGTAGGGAGTAAGGTGATTCTACAAACTGAGATTACTGAACCTAACACACAACCCAAGTTCAAGAGAATATATGTGAGATACAATGCACAGAAAGTTAGATTCTTAGGGGGGTGCAGGCCACTTGTAGGATTAGATGGTTGTCATTTGAAGGGCAAGTTTGGTGGACATATATTATCAGCAACTGCAAGGGATGGGAATGACAATATATTCCCTATTGCATTAGGTGTAGTTGAGCAAGAAAACAATGATTATTGGGTGTGGTTTTTACAAACATTTGCAGATGATATGGGGAGGCCAGATGAGCTGAATTTGGTGTTCATTTTAGATAGGCAGAAGGTAATACAATTCACTTGCTTTTTGAGATTTCTGTTTGTTCTTAGTCATTACATTTCTGCTTTTTGAAAGTTCTGTTTTTGTTCTTAGGCAAATGGTGTTCATTTTTGTTCTTTGGATGTTTTTTGATTTTATTTATGATAACTAGGGATTGATACCTGCCATGGAGATGTTGTTCCCAACAGTTGAACATAGATTCTGTGTGAAGTATATTTACAGCAACTTTAAGTTAAACTTCAAGGGTTTAGAATTGAAGGCTGCATTATGGAGGTGTGTTACAGCAACAATAGTTAGGGAGTTTGAGAAGAGGATGCAAGATATGAAGGACTTGGACAAAGAAGCATGGGAGTATCTAGCAGACATCCAACCAACCCAATGGACCAAGTCACATTTCACTCCAAGGGCCATCTCTGATTGTTATGTGAACAATCTTAGTGAGTCATTTAATTCTATGATACTAAACGCTAGGGATAAGCCTATCATTGCCATGCTAGAATGGATTAGGGTTAGGTTGATGACTAGAATGTATAGTAAGAGGACTGGGATTGAAAAGTCCACTAGTGACATATGTCTAAACATAGTGCAGAAGCTTGAGCAGTTGAAAGTTGATTCTAAGTCATTTTCTGCTATTCCATCAGACTGCTTTATATATGAGGTTGATAATGAGTATGAGAGGCATGTGGTTAACCTTACAAAAAAGTGTTGTAGTTGTAGAGTTTGGGATTTGACAGGAATCCCATGTAAACATGGGGTTGCAGCAATCTATAAGAATTTGGAGAGGCTTGAGGATTATGTGCATGCATGCTATAGAAAGGATGCCTATGTGGCTGCATACAAGGAGATGATTACCCCACTACCTGGCCAAGATGAATGGATTGAAACCAACCAACCTGCCCCTGTTGCTCCAATTGTGTACAAGCCTCCAGGCAGGCCACCAATGAAAAGGAAGAAAGATGCAGATAAGCCAAACAACCCATACAAAGTTTCTAGGTCAAATAGACCTATAAAATGTGGGTTTCGCCATAAGGAGGGGCATAATTAAAGGAGGTGTAAGGTTGGAATAACTGGTGAGACACCATAGCAAAGGAGACAGAGACTTGAGAGGCAAAAAAAATTTGTAAGTAGAGCAAGAAGGTGTTCACAATGACAATTATATTACAAATCTATTTCTGATGCAAGGCAATTCTTTTTGTAGGGACAAGAGGGAGAAGGAGCAAGCACTGACCAACCAAGTCATGGTGCAACTTCAATACCTCAGCCAGCCAGTAAGTCAGCCACCTAGGCAACCACCAAGGAAGTTTGCAAGGCAGCTACCCTAGTTTGCAAACCAGACAACCAACCAGCCAGCTAGCCAGCCAGCCAGCAAGTCAGCCACCTAGCCAACCACCAAGGAAGTTTGCAAGGCAGTCACCTAGATTTGCAACTAAGGCATCCAATTTAGCAGACAACCAACCAGGCAACCAATCAGCAAGCAAGGCAGTCACCTATATTTGCAAACATGGCAGCCAACCAGGCAACCAACCAGCAAGCAAGGCAGCCACCTAGATCTGCAAACAAGGCAGCCAACCAACAAGCAAAGCACCCACTTAGACCAGTAAACAAGGCAGCCAACCAGCAAGCAAAGCACCCACCTAGACCAGTAAACAATACAACCAAGCAGACAACCGGTCAAGCAACAAGTGGAGTAGCTAGCCATCCAACAAGAAAGCCAACCACCCATCGAGCAAGTCAACCAGCCACAAAAGAAGCCACTGAGGTAGCCAATAGGCAAACCCTACACACATCCAACTGAAACATTTGCTTCAGCTTCAAGCAGACCACCACCATCTGCAACAGATTCAAGCAGACCACCACCAAGTACAGCACCCACAACTCAATGGTTCTCATGTAGCCAGCCCATCTTTCCTACTCCTAAGGAAACATGGGACACAAGAAAACCTCTATCTCAGGTATATACACAAACACCACCCTTTATATTTACATAAAACACTAGATTGGATCTTGATATGGAGTTGCTATATATTTTGCAGCCTCCAAAGGGGTTGGTACCATCAAGGGTACTTGGGAGAAGTCATCTGTTCTCATATGGAAGAGATAGATTAAGAGCAGAGACATCTGGTGCAATGTTCTCAACAGGGGATAATATGCAAGGCAAGGATAAGGACAAGGGCAACGACAAGGGCAAGGGCAAGGGAAAGGTCTTTGGGAAATGAAGATTGGAGAATGTGTTTGCAGAAAATTTACTTTACTTTTTTGTTATTGTGCATGTCTGATAGTGACATGTCACCACTTTTTTGTTATTGTGCATAACTTTATACTGTAAAGTTATTCTATGATTGTCTTTATGGGGACAAAAACACTTATTATTGAAGTACTTTGGCATTGTTTAGCCATAATATTAGGTGGAGTCCACTTATTTTGAACAATGTTTTGTATATGTTATTATATATGTATGGAATGGTACTTCTTTATGCTTCTTCATTTGATGTATGGAATGGTACTTCTTTATGCTTCTTTATTAAAACATACTTCTTTATGCTTCTTCATTTGATGTAAATAGAATCTTGTGGGGTGCATGTGCAATTTCCCCTTATATAAAGAAGAGCAGATTGCATACTCTAGTCAAATTACAAGAACACATTACAAGACAGCATTACATAAACAAGAACACATTACATAAAGAAGAACACATTACATAAAGAACACATTGCATACTCTATTCAAATAAAGAACAACATTACATAGTGCCAAATACATGGAATACACTTGTCAAAAGTGGTAGTACCCAAAATTATACAATAACTACAACAACTTGCCTTTAAGGCAAACTCAATGGCTTTGTTCCAAATTCTCCCATCCTACCAGAAAATACCAAAAAAAAAAATAGCAAAAAAACCCCATGACACAACAAGTGCAAATTTGTAGTTCTATAACTTCTCTTTAGCTATTCTCTTTCTCACCCTAGCTTTTTCTTCCCTTCGCTTGGCTACTTTTACCCTCTCAAAGCTGCTTTTTCCCTATCACTAGCCTCATTTTCCTTTTCATGTGCAACTCTTGCTTGATTCTTGTACATACTAAATCTTGCAAGGACAATGGATGCAACTTCAGACCCACGCTTACATGTTTTGCCGTCCAACCACCTAAAGTATTTACAAGTAGGTTCATCATCCTACAAACAAAATCAAATTAGGGTTATTCATAAAGCCAACAAAACCAGAAAACCAACAAAACCAAAAAATAAAAAATAAATAAAAAAAAAAGGAAAAAATCTGAAAACCAACTGTTACTCACCACATCATAGTAGTAGCACTCATTAAACCTTCTCCCAAAATTGTTCAAGGTCAAAGCAGTCAGTAGCTGACAACGGTCAGCAGAACATGAATGGTGACTGGAACCCAAGTAATAACTTGAAGAAGACATGCTCAGATTTCACTTTGGCAATCGGAGTACAAAGAGAAATGGGTTTGGGGATTTTTAGGGATCCTGATATAGAGGAAAACCGAAGCTTCAGTACACCTCCTCCTTGCTTGCAAATGTTCAGATTTCACTTTGGCAATCTAAGTAAAGAGAGAAGGGGATTATGGGTTTGAGGATTTTAGGGATTCTAAGGTAGAGCGGGGGAGAGAGCTCGTTCTTCTTTTTAGGGTTCTATTTGGGTTCTAATTTTGGCTTATATAGTAAAGGGGATTTTCTAATGGAAAGAGTAGAGGTGGGTAACGGGGGTCTAACGAAAGCCACCCCAGGTGGGTTAAGTGATAACTTTTAAACCACGGGTGGGCACTGTTAAAACGGGCCAAACCACAGGTGGGTAAAGTGCAATTTCCCCTTAGAAAAATAAACAGAAAAGCCAAAATAAATAGGAACCACTATTATATGAGAATGAGAAGAAAAAGAAGAAGAAGTCCTTGCCAACTTAAAGTGGTGGACTAGCACGTCTAAGAAAAATATGTTGCTAAACATATGTTGGAAACCAAAAACACGACATTTTTTTTCAATGTTAGAATGTATTTAAGATGATGGAAGCTGATTCCAATTGATGTAATATTTTTTTTTATTGGATATGTATTGTTATTCAATTTGTAACAAAAGTTTGAAATTAATTTATGTATAAAAAGTTTCTCTCATTTTGTAACAAACAAAACTCCACTATTCGGCCATATGCCATTGTTTTGTATGAAATAGGCCCAATATTTGGACCTATAGCACCCATTAGATATTTTGTAGGTACGATTAGAATAAAAACATGCCCTATGAAATTTGTGTTTCAACTTTCAATGGGTTGAACCAGACTCCAGTCACAAATCTCGGCAGACCATATTATTTCACATATCTCTCTCTCTCTCTCTCATGCTATAAGCAACCAATAAATTTTTATTTTATTTTTTATCTGAAATAGAATTCTACTCTAACATATTTAAGTGTTTGTATGTGAATCTCGTTCTTGGAGACTTGAACTCTAGCAATTGGTCTTCACACTCCAAAAACACTTATATTTGTAGAGTGACTATCAAGGCAAGAGTACTCAATGGTACCAATAAATATTTTTGAAAAGCAATAGATCTTGCATTATTAGTTGTGGTAGGTTCCACAAGACCCACAAGGGCCACAACCCATCACCATATCCAGTAGTAAAATGGTGTTGTATCACGATTTAAAATCTTGTCACAATCAGTTAAAGTTATCAATCTTGCACGTGATTCATGTTTGGCATGGAACATGAGGAATTAAAGTGAAAAAAAGAGAGAGAAGAAATTTCATAATATATTAACTTACCAACCATATATATATATATATATATTGAATGATTATCAAACTTTTTTTAGTCTAATTATCAGACATATTTTAAGCAATATAAAAATGTGACTTTAGTAGGTTTTTTTTCCCCTTTATAAGTAATTCTAATATCACATAAAAAAAAAAATCTATCATCACATATTTTCGGCGTTATAGTCACTCTACAAGTATAAGTGCTTGTAAGATGTGAGAGACAAGGATCAATATTTAAATCTCGAAAAAACTTCACACACATATACACTTAGATTATATTAAAGTAAAATTTCTATATATCTTGTATTAAAAAAAAAAATATCACATAAAAAATCATAATTATTACCACAACTATTCTATATAGAGATTAAATTCTATAAAGATGTGGTGTAAAACTCATGTTTTATCCATCTAATCTCAACATATCACATCATCTTATCACATATTTAAGAAGAAATACAATCACACTCAATCAATTATAATACCTATATATAAATCCAACCATATTGAAAATTTATTGAGATGTTATTAGGTGGGATAAGATGTATTGAATTTTAAATAAAATGATGACATGACAATCACTTATTGCATGGTGTAAAACATGGGTTTTACACCCCATCCTTATGAAATTTAATCTCTTCTATATAATAGATTGTTATTAGATAATTGTCACTTTTACATAAATTCGTTACTTTTTTTTACTATTCATAATTTTTCGCGTCAACAAATATACCAAAACTTGTGGTTTTTTTTTTTTTTTTTTTTTGGTCCTAGACTCCTAGAATTTTTGCCTGAAAATTTATGGTACGTTTAGTGAGAGAGTCCTGGAATCTTACATTAATTAGTGTTTTTTTTTTTATAAATACATTAATTAGTGTTGACTGGTGACCAAGGATAACTTAGCCCTTAGCCTCTCATTAACCTTCATTATATATATGTCCGTGCTTTGGTAAATGATACTTTTTTAAAACTACCACGCCTTTCACATGCCATAAAACTCTCGTAGTTTCTAAGCTAGGAGGAGCTTTTGCCACGTTTTCGCATTCGGTTCTATTTTACTCAAATGTGATTCAATGCCTTTTTTT
>JARYZH020000695.1:0-83697 GCA_030021035.2 Notholithocarpus densiflorus
TAAATCTCCATCCTCAACAATCGAATTAGCAACCAAAAAAAAAAAAACTCTGTAATCTCCTATTAAACTTAGGTAATGCAAATCTTACATTATTAGTACAATATAAATTAAGAATTTTCCTTTAACTTAACGGTTTAATTACATAACATTTGTTCACATAACATTTGTTCTTATGTGCACGAAATAGAGCATGTGGAGAAGGAAAACAAATCAAAACTGACTAACAAACTCACAGTATACAGCTACACATGTCTAATACTTAAAACTATTAGATACAAGATCAAGATGGCACTAACAGAACTTGTAGCTTGAGTTTACTGAACCAATACGACAGTCATTTATTAGTGTAGCCTGGTATAAATGGCGTGTTGTATAGTATATGTCCATTTGAATGACTGGTCAAATACCATATTTTCTTGAATAGTGATAGTTACATGTTGTATGTATGGGACACACGATACCACGTCAACTAAAATGATGTTTTCAATTGTCAAAAGCACGATTTCACTATTGTGAAATTATAATTGAAATTGCTAAACTTGGAGCGCAGTCTTTGTATTGTTTTGCTGTTTTTTGTAACCCACTGCTTGTGGTGAAGGCTATGTTGGCTTTTGATAAGGCTAATATGCATCGTAACAGACTTGTGATTTCTTAGTTTTAATGTTATCTCATGGTTTACCAAAAAAAAAAAAAAAATTATAATTGAAATTATGTTCTCAAAATATATTTTCAAAGGAAGTGTGTAACAATAATTAACTTAATTTCTATATCTTGTAGCATCTATGTGTTGTTGAGCAATGAAGAAAGTGTTGAGAAGAACATGAAATGTGCAAATTAAACCAGCCTGTATCTTGTGTAAAGCAGCTTGATTATCACAAAATAAGAGTGTTGCTTGAGGATGTGATACTTCGAGATCATGGAACAATGAAACTATGCCCGCACAATATACATCCAAATAATTTAATCTAATTCACACAATTTGGGTATCACAATCTCATCCTCGTGCCCTCAAACCACATGGCATTACTAGGTTTGCACTAATACCATTTGTAACGACTTGATAAAAGCACTAGTCACATCTATGCCTAAACCCCCAAAAGGACCGGTCGAGTTACAATTGGAGCTCCTCATCATCACTTATAAATCTAAGATTCACCTAGTAAACACTCAATGTGAGACTCAACACGTGCCCATATAGAACACACACTAAAACAATCAAATCCACATAATTTGGGGTATCACATTGGAATCTATAGCCTTGTACTCTGCTTTAGTTGACGATTGTGACACAGTTTATAGCTTCTTTGTTGTCCAAGAGACCAAGGATTCACCAATGAATACACAGTAGTCTATCAAAGACCTTCCAGTATCAAGACAAAGTACCCAATCTAAATTTGTAAAGGCCTTCAAATGTAAGGATGAAAAGGATGGGAAGAATAGCCCCTGATCTAGACATTCCTTCAACTATTGCAGCACCCGAGGAAGATGAGGGACTCTTGGTTATCCATAAATTGGCATAATTTATGAACACTATAACTCAAATCTGGTTTAGTAAGGATAAGGTTAATTAACCTACCAATTAATCTACTATATAGGGGAGGACCCTTAAGAAGCTCATTATTTTCACTTGTAAGATTTAAGTTTTGTTCCATCAGATTTCACAGATTTAGACCCAAGCAATCCAGTGTTTGAAAGTAGTTCTAGTGTATACTTGCATTGACCTAGTGATATTCCTTAATTCGGAGAACGTAGTTACTTCAAGGGCCAAGGTCCATGAGTTAAAATGTTTTGAAACGATTAACAACAGGTAAGTCATTACTAGTTATTAAAATGTCATCCACAATCCACATAAACTAGAACAATGATTAATGATGTACCTTGAGACCTTGTGAATAATAAGTGATTAGCACTTGATTGAACAAATCCTTGGTTTAGGATAGTAGATGAAAATTTTGTAAATCATTGTTTGCTAGCTTGCTTCAAGCCATACAATGATTTATTCAATTTACTCACCTTAATATGCTCCCTTTTGCTGCCAAATCCAGGTGGAAGCTTCATGCTTCCTCATGGAGAAAGGCATTATTAACATCATGTTGGATGAGATGCAAATGATTAATAGCAGATACTGCAAGGAGACACCATTGTGCAAATTTGGCTACTGGGGAAAAGGTTTCAAAGAAAACAAGCTTTATACCTCTCAATACTTCCATCAACTTCGTATCTAATTTTGTAAACCCATTGACAACCAATGGGCTGCTTTCCAACAGGTAAAGAAGTGAGATTCCAAGTATTATTTGCTTCCAAGGCTGCTACTATTTTAGTAGTTGTGTCATCTCTCCAATGAGAATATGTTGATGTCTAGTGATAGAATTAAGGTTCAACATTGGAAGGGAACAATGCTGAAGGCGTTGTGCTTGGAAGACAATTTAGAATAAGATAAAGTAGGTTAGAGAGGATAGGGCTAACCTGGAAGAGGACTAGCAACAGGAAGAGAGACTAGATCAGGTGCAGTAGAATTGGAAGCTAGATTACAATGGTAATCATGAAGATTTTGAGGGTTGTGTACCTTGACAGATCTTATAATTAAGTGGATGTGTGAAGTATGATCCACTATACAAGAAGGAATTGGGGAAGGAGAAGTAAGATATATATTCTACCAGAGCAAGACCAAGAGACTAAGAAGAATCTGCATGTTCAAGATCATGTGAAATAGAAGGAATAGAAGTAGGATCCAGAACCAGTTGAGGGAGAACAAGTGGAACTGTAGAGGAGGATTCTGAGAAAACAGAAGGAAAGATTGTATCAGAGGGTGCAGGCTGAGTAAGGTTGACATTGTAAGGTTGGCAAGGAAAAATGGATTCATGAAAACCACTACTTTGGAAATGAAAATAGTTTTAGAGCGAAGGTCAAGGAATACACATGACTTTGCTCTAGGATCAAATTTGGACATATTGTGAGTGAGTGTAGAGACAAAACATAAGCAACCAAACACCTTAAGATGACTATAGGAAGGAGGTGTATGACATAACATTTCATAAGGACTCTTGTTACCTAAAATAGGACAAGGCAACCTATTGATCAAATAGTCAGCAGTCAAAACACAATCACTCTCCAATAGAGCAAGGATATATTAGATTGAAATTTGAGAGCTCTTGCTGCTGTTAAGATATGTTTGTTGCTTTCTTTTAACAACATAGTTTTCCTATGGTGTAGAAACACAACTAAACTGATGAACAGTACCTTTTGAAACAAATCTCTTTTTCATCAAATTAATGAGCATGTTACGATCTAGTATATTTTATTTTAGCATCAAATTGGGTCTCAAGTTAAAAAATTTACAAAGATTATGGCCATTAGAAAATTTTACCCTTACTAACCAACTGATTCAGTTGCTTAATTGTTTGGTGTTTCTCATAAGAACTTGAGATGGAATCATCTCTCCCCCACTTATTGTAAGAAGAGAAAAAAACCTGATTTTGAATCACCCCTCTCCCCCTACCACTTATCCAAGAAACATGCATCAAAATGGTTTTTTTTTTTTTTTTTTTTTGGGTTAATGTTTTCTAACCCACCAGACTTGACTCCATCAAACCCCAAAGCTAGTTTATTACCTTTAAATATATATATATATATTTATATATATATATATATTTATTTATTTATTTAAGCTTTGATTGCTAAATATTAGCTCCAATATCATATTAAATATGCTAAAATAGATGCGAAAGCACAAACATAAAATAGAGTAACATAAAAACACGATGATTACGTGATTCAGTGCTACATCTTTATTATATAAAAGCGAATTACAATTCCGTAAGCTAGGCCCTAAATTAACTATATATTAATTATAGTTAATAAACTTTTAATATAAGTAGAAAACTTGACTTGCACACAAAATATAATTGAACTTGGATATATTACATTGGCTAATATATCTCTAACATTGATTTTGTTAGTATTTTATTATTATTTGATTGTCAAAGAACCCAGTTAACGACAAAGATTGGTGGCTAAATGACACTCAATGAGATTGAAACAAAGCAACAAAGGAAAAGACGGTTTGGTTGTGTGTAGAAGCCTATGCATATATGAACGTGCGTCCAAGTGGCAGGTCACTGTCAGACTCATGCATGGTTCGGTGAAGATGAAACTCTTGCGGTTGCATATAGCAGCTTTCACGCTAACAAGAAATAATGCATGTCTTTGCACTAAAATTATATAATTTTTATATATAGAAGATATAAAAATGAAAATAAAAATAAAGCAGAAAAAAATTGAGACCAGACATCATAGCAAGGATCTTACAATTATCATAATATATGACCCATACATCAAAATAAAAATAATTTGAGTATCATCCTAATCTCTAACCTTTCTTCTTTTTTTATAATTATTTGAGGAAAATCCTCCTCTCTAACCTTAAAAATATACATTAATTTCGTTCCAAAATGATACATGAGATTTTTTTATTGTATGGCTCCACCTTTATTTTTTTGTGCATAATAATGAGAAAAATATATAAAATAAAAGATATTGAAATAACTTCTTAATGAATCTAAAAATAAGATATCTTATGTATTACATTTTTTTTTTTTTTTTTTTTGAGAAAGTTATGTATTGCATATATGTATCATCTTTCACAATATATATATGTCCTATATAACTGTGAGGTCCACATATTTTTAAAGGAAGAATGCATACAATTGATGCATAAAAAAATAAATAAAATAGAGAGATAGAGAGAGAGATAATTATTGGAACCAAAGGCTAAAGATTTTACAAGAAATCTCTAACCAATCTTCCCACAAAAAATCTTTTCTTAACATCAAGTATTTTAGCTTGCTAGCCTTTTAGTTGAGATAAAGTTTATTTAGGCTATGTTTGTTTCAGTTGAAAAACAAATATGGAAAATATTTTACACCAAACAGGATGTTTGGGTGTACTAGAAAATACGATCAAACTAAAATCAATTTTTGTTTGACCGCAAAATAGAGGTGGAGGGAGTGTAAATTGTTTCACTTTTAGTTTACCTTCAACCATTTTACACCTCACTCCCCACCCGAACACAGAGAGAGAGAGAGAGAGAGAGAGAGAGAGAGAGAGAGAGAGATGGTCATATTTTCCAGTAACCATTTTCGTGCAAACCAAACACTAGAAATTATTTTTCAGCATATTTTCTAGAACACATACATATTTTCCAGTAACCATTTTCGTGCAAACCAAACACTAGAAATTATTTTTTAGCATATTTTCTAGAACACAACCAATCAAAAATATTTTCCTTTCCAAAAAATATTTTCACCTAAAAAAATTTTACACTCAGAAAATACTCTATATTGAGCCAAACACAACCTTAACCTTGATTGGAATACAATAATTGAGATTGTGAGCAACAAACTAAGAATGATTTTTTTTTTTTTTTAAGAAGAATTATCATACACATCAACATTAATTTTAACATCAATTTGTTTACCAATTTTGAAAAAAAATTATAATAATTCCTTTTGTGGCTATGCTTCTTCCAAAATTAATTAGACCCATAAACATTTTAAAAAGTTAAGGAAAGAGGAAAATTTTTACTTCATTATCACTAGTTTCATGTTTCTCTGCTATGTTTGTTTTTGCTAAAATTCAATAAGAGAGAAACAGAGAAGGGAGTACCTGATGTTGAATCAAACCCTAGATCGATATGTCACTGTGCTCCATCCCTCTCTCTTTTTTTGTGTTCAGTCTTCATGCATCTTTAACTCTTTGTTCTTCTTCTTTCGCCCTTAAATAAAGGTTTAAGTAAGCTACATGAGCATACGTTTTTTTTTTTATCTTAATGAAGTGATACGTGTAAATTGCATGCTACGTGTGATATTCTGGTGACTAATATGAAAAGTAATTTACTCCTAAATATTAATTTTCTTTCTCATAGATAATGACAATAATTTCACTTTACTTTCAACTAAGCTAACCTGTAACCCTTATACATGCAACAGCACATTTAAGAATATTCACTTAAATACATATCAAACCTTCTTACCTAAGTAATACTATCAATATATTCATTTTAAAACTTTTACCAACTCCTGAAAAAACCATATAAGTAAATCTGTTATTAGAATATGCAAAATTTTCATTCTTGATTGTTGTATTTTAAAGCCCATTTGGCTCTATAATTTCGTGGGCAAATAGACAATTCTAAATGATTACGTGGAAAAGTTGACACTTGGCTTTGATTTTTAAAACGTTCAAAAAGTGCGTTTTTAACTCAAGAAATGCTTTTTCGAAATATCACTTTAAAATGAAAAACTTTTTTTTTTCACCGCAGTTTTTCTCAGATTTTACTAACCCTCAAATGTGTTTTTTGTAATCATGTTTCAAGATGCACTACATTTTGATTTTGATTTTTCAAAATGGACATTTTTAAACAACTAACCCATTTTTAATCAACTTAGATTGAACAATGAAATGTATTTTTTTGACCTATTTATATATTTAATTTTTATTTCTTAATGTAATTTTTCAGGGTAAATTACACCAATACCCTCAAGATATATAGCGGAATTAGACTTGCTATACCCAATTTTCAAAAAATGACATTGCTTCTCCAAATTATCAAACTAATTTGACACTCCGCTCCCTTAACCTCCCCTCTTGACTAAATAGTATTAAGAGTCAACACGAAATATCCTTTTCCAAGAAATATTATCAACAAAAAATGGGAAAGATATTTTTTTAAATGTATTTTTTATTTTTATAAATTTAAAATAAAAGAAAAATAAAATCTTGTTGCCAAACTATCCCCAAAAAACCAGTATAGTCGAACTTCCTATAGCTTTTTGTCTTTACCGTCCATTTATTTTTCATGGTTAGCTCCTAGCTAGGTTAGGAATATGATTCTCTCCAATGACTACAACTTTCACTAAAAATATTAACATATTTACATATTTTAAAAATCTAACCATTAGATTGCATGTTTTTATATTCTTAATATGCATATCAAATTTCGTGTCAATTGCATAGTATTTACTATTTGATTCATAAACTTATTTTTTTATGTATAATCTTAGACTATAAAAACTTGAAATTTAAACATTTGATTGATGACATAGATAATGATTTTTGATCTTTTGGAAATTTTGCAAGTAGAATAATATTGAGTGGAGTTTTAGTCATTGGCCACAATTAAGTTTGTAATCAAACTTTGTCCTTTAAAAAATGGTCGCTAAGATTGACCATACTTGTTGTGGCGTTTACGAAAGCACTGCTATAGGCTAGGTGTATAACAGTGGTTACTAAAAAACGCTGCAGTAGGTGACCTATAGCAAGGATTTTAAAAACTGCCTAGAAAAAAACGCCAATATAACCCGTGTTTTTTGTAGTGATTTCATGATCCAAATTTTATTTTTTGGATCTAACATTGTATAGACAAACTGACATATCATTTAAAATTTTCAATGACTTCTTAAGTTTTACACCTTTAAATAGGTAAAATCTATCTCAACCATGAAATGAAGGAAATTCACAAGATTAAAAATGGAGAGATCCTTCTCATTAAACTCAAAAGAAAGTTCAAAAATTGAAGCTCTTTATATATATAAATATATATATATATATTTATATATATATATATATATATATAAATTTCAATAGAAATCCAAGCCCTTCACGATCAAAATCTTCTCTTTTGATAATTTGGAAACAAAAAAAGGCCAAATCGGCTAGCATCTGACGAGGAAATTAGAGCATAGTGATAATTCTTCTCTTTTGAATGCCGCAGTTCCCATGGAAACTCATAGATTTCAGCACAAAAATCGAAGAATCCCCTTATCTTCAAGGCCAAGCAAAATGAATGTTCATCAATTATTGTCTAACTTGGGGATTTCTTGGCTGGCCTCCACGATCTGTTGGATTCTTGGTGGTGAAACGATGGTGTATGGGAGTTTTTGGGGGAAGGATTTTAGATGCTTCTTGTTGTTGGGTGTTGTTTAATTAATTAAATTATTAATTATTAGTTTTCTATAATAAAAAAATAAAAATAAAAAATTTGTTGTGTCGTTGCATTAGTTGAATTGGTTATAAAGGAGATGGTATTACATGTGAGAGGGTGGATACATGTATCTGATACATGATAAATTTTCTTAATGATGAGAAGCGGTGCTGGCTCTAAGCCGTAGGCCCACTTAGGACTAAGACCCCTACCTCAAAAATTTATAAAAAGATCCCAAGGCTCCCTATTGAAGAAAAAAAATCCCTAAATTTATACCCAAAAAAAAAGTTGTAGGATGATAATTAAGATTTCTTAAAAGAAAAAATTTTGCTCTCATCTCCAAAAAGGCTCCCAAAATATTAGCATTAGAAATCCAGCCCAATTGAAACCCCTAAATTGTTTCACCAAAAGAAATTTGTTATTAGTGTGTTAATTAAATGGATTAGTTATTCCCATCAAAA
The DNA here is from genome assembly GCA_030021035.2 of Notholithocarpus densiflorus. Taxonomy (NCBI): domain Eukaryota; kingdom Viridiplantae; phylum Streptophyta; class Magnoliopsida; order Fagales; family Fagaceae; genus Notholithocarpus; species Notholithocarpus densiflorus. Next base: position 8,443 of record JARYZH020000695.1, read on the forward strand.
AAAAAAATGGATTAGTTATTTAGTTATTATCAATTGCAAAATAGATGATAAAAAACAAAAACTTTTTAGTATTTTTTTATCTCAAAATGTAGGAAGATTTAAAACAGCTTATCAAAATCACTGTTTTCAGACCCGGACCGAACCGAGAAGTCGGACCGTGAAAATCGAGAACCGGGATGAAAACCGGTTTTTTAAGCATAAAGAACCGGATTTTTTGTTAATTCCATGAATCCCTAAAATCGGGGTTGGACCGCACAAACTGGTGGCAAGAACCATGAACCGCTTAGCAATTTTTTTTTTTTTTTTAATAAAAACAACTTAACACAATTTTATTCTACTTAATTAAATTATCCATCTCTTACAAGAAATTAAAAAAAAAATTATAATTAAAATCCTTCAAAGATATTCAACTTTACTTCAAAAATTAATCATAAATTTTAATGTTTTCATGGTTATTATTTTATTTTATTAACTTTCTTATTTAATTATTAAATATATGCTTGAAAATCATTAAATTTCCCTCACATATATAGATATATTGTCAATTTTGCTAGTTTTATAAATTTAATATCTATATTTAGGCTTTAATTAATTATTAAATTAATTATGAAGTCATTACGGTTCGACTCCGGTTCGATCTCAAAAACCTTGAACCTCTCATTTTTACGGTTCAATGAACGGTCCGGGTCTGAAAACCTTGATCAAAATAACTCTTCCATCTTTATTTAATCTCTTCTTCCTTTAATAACACCCTTCTTCATCCTTAATGCACTTGACACACCTGGTGTATCTTAGTTTCATTTCCCTTGTCTTAGAAAGTACAATTTTTATTTTCTCCACCCTTCATCTTTCTTGCTATATAACCCATTATAAGCCTCAAATCTAATCTCATAAACAGCCTTTTTTGTTTCCATCTTTGCCATTTTATAATCTTTACGAGCAACATTATCTCTACATCTAAGTAGGCCTCTATAGCCTTTTCTCTTTAATCTATCACTTGAACCTCTTACTTCCACCACCAAATCTCCCTAGTTGGTCGTGCGCGTCCTTTAGATCCTCCAAATACTTATTTAGCTACACTTGTATACAACTAGTTTAGAACTTTGTGTATATGCACAAGCACAATAAAAACAAACACACGCATGCACACACAGAGTATCTAGTAACTAAAAAGTGTCAGTGTTGGGAAATGATGTGATGGTGGTAGTGATAATGGTGGTTATGGTGATGGTGGTGGAAGTGATGGTGTTGGGGGTAAAGGCGGTGGTGGTAGGATATTCATCTATGCTTGGAATAATAGTGCTCCTGCCTCCTACCATGGTCTTGTTGAAAAAGTTTGTAAACCGTTCTACGGCCACATCATCAAAACACTTCCAAACTTCAATACAGATTTCATCATACCCATGATAATATATTATCGTTTTTATCCTTCTCAACCACATCCTTTTCTGCTCAAACAAACTTACGATTTCTATCCTCAATTGAATTACTTAGTTTGCTCCAATTTCTTATATGACTTCCATTAAATAGCTTATCAAAATAACTCTTACACCTTTCTTTAATCTCTTCTTCCTTTAATAATACCCTATCCATCCTTAATGCACTTGACGCATCTCAAGTATCTTATTTTCATTTCCCTTGTCTTAGAAAGTACAATTTTTTTTCTTCCGTCCTTCATCCCTTGCTTGCTATATAACTCATTATAAGCCTCGTATCTAACCTCACATAGAGCCCTTTTTTTTTTCTTTTTTATAACACCTCTCGTAGAGCCTTTTTTGTTTCCATCTATGCTGCTTAATAATTTTTATGAGCAACATTATCTCTACATCTAAGTAGGCCTCTATAGCTTTTTCTTTTAATCCATCACTTGAACCTCTTACTTCCACCACCAAATCTCCTTGGTCATACACATCCTTTAGATTCTCCAAATACTTATTTAGTTGTACTTCTATACAACTAGTTTAGAACTCTGTGTATATGCAGGAGCACAATTAAAAATAAATAAATAAACGCACACACACACATCATATATATAAGTTTCTACCTGATAAGTAAAAAGTTAATAAATTTGAATTATTTTTAGCTAAACAAAGAAATGATATTAGAAAGAAAAATCTTTCAAACTCTCTATTCTTCTAATTTTAAATATAGAATTAGATATATTATTGGGTATTTTATGGTTTATTTATATTAGACTCTTCGTATTTTATACTGAATTAACTCGATACAAAAATTAAAAAAATTAAACAGAAAACGTGACACAAAATTAGACTCCAATTGAAAATCTAATTGACTTTTTTTTCAGACCTTATATATATATATATAAATATAATCTAACTACTATTTGATCCTTTTCATTCAACAACCAAATCTCAATAGTATAGTACACATGCGAGTTCACTGCATTCTCAATCACCCCCCACCCTCCACCTCCCCACTCTTCTTCCATGCCCTAAATTTTTTTCACCTTTTAAATTATGCTATATTGCTATTCAACTCTTCAACTCAAGTTTGCCAACAATCTTGTATCTCACCCGATTAGTACCTTGTAGAGTTTCTAACGAAAACATCTAGAGTTGAAATCCTCCTCACTCCCAATTATCAAATTATCAAAAAATGTAATTCAACTCAAGTTAATAGACAGAAATTCAGACTTTGCGGGAGGATATCAGTGGTTACTTGCACGTGTTTACAAATAAAAAATAACGTTTCTATGATTCAAGACAGTAAAATCTTATAATTGAAATTGCGCAGAGATGATAAATGTTGAAACTGATTAACAAAATGCCGTAACAAAAAAGCGATTAATAAATGTGATTGAAAAATGTCATAATTGTGGGTATAGGCTGTCAATATGGCGCACAGTTCCTATTATACAATTCTGCTTAAAAGATGCTACACACCTGACAGTTGCCGAGCTTCCGCCTTTACATATATTAGAGGCAATAAAATGAATTGATATGAGTTGGTGCCTCAAACCAACATCTAGTTGACAATTTAGTGAACTCATGTTCCCTTGGGATTAAAACACTGGTGCCATATGCAATCCTGGTCGAAACCTTCCAACAGAAAGAGAGAGGAACCAAATTTATTATGCTGCACATGATAGTAGGTGCCATAAGGTTCAAGCTTGGAAGTCCTTTCCAGCAACAATATTTGGTGCATGTGTGAATTCAAGTTCCAACCAATCCTTTGTAGCGTGCGTAAGAAATAATCAGTATAAAGAGAAAGGCACAGATTGTTCCTGAGACAATGATCACCTGCCAGCCCAAACGGGAAGATAATTCAATGCTTTAAGAGAATTTCATCCAGAAACCTACAGCCAAATTTACCAGAAGAAATAACTTCTTACCCATTTAAACATGTAACCATAATTGTTATTCCAGGTGTATGGGATATTCATTCCAAATATTCCAGCAATTAAAGAATAGATAGATAAACAAACGGTTCCTGAACTTAGAAAGAGCTCCAACTGCAGCCATTGAGCAGAAGATAATGTAAAAAACTAAAACAAAAACATTCCAGGACTTGGAAATATCATCAGGAAAAGAAAAAAAATGCACTGATATAGGTAATACACAACACAGGAAGATTGGAGCACCTGAATCAGCTGATTTCGATGATTGTCAAGCTGCGAAAACAAAGTTTTATTCAGATCACACAATATTGATATGCAACCCAGGAATCTGGCACAACAAATTTAGAGATTAGGTTACCTGAATATTGATGTAATCTTCCGTATCATCAATGTATTCTCGAAGCTGCAGAAGTTCAAGATAGCAATTAGAAAAGCATAATATGTAACACAAAGAGTGTGTATAAATCTTATCAAACATCAAAAGATTTAGCTACTTTTTACAAAACCTAACATATAGCACGAGAAGCAGAATTGAAAGTTAGTATAAAGGAATCATGCATGTGGAAGAATAAAGCAACACAGCTCAATAAAAGGTGCCTACATTTTAGTTTATCATGATTATTAAGCCCGCCTTTCCCAAAGGGGTGGGGTTATTCCATTCTAGTATTTGCGGGGTTATTCCATTCTAGTATTTGCGGACAACTTTCAGGGTATGCAAATGACATTTAGCACCAGAGTTTCTGTAAATGTTAAACAGAAACCAGTCTATTGTGTACAAAGAAATATACTTAACTCCCAAAGAAAATAGCATCCATACTGAGACTGGAAATGGTTATGAAACCCAGGACCAAATTTTTAACCTGGTAATACAGGCCCATCAGGCCATTGCATGGTGCTTCAATTTTCTAATCAGGTTTATGAAAAGCTCTTCCCCCCATTGCTTTTCTTTTCAGTTTTCTAAATTCAAGAAGCTAACAAACTACAAAGAATGTTGGAAACATAGTTGAGCTACAAGGCTCTTGGCCATAGCAGCATAAAATTTTCTTTTTTCACTAAAATATGAATCTTCTTCTACACTCTCATGGAAGCAAGCATAATTTAGCAAATAATTAAGTCTGGGTTACAGACCGTGAAAAGAGCCAGAACAACTAGAAAAAAAATTGTAAAAAAGAAAGAAAACAAAGAGAGGGAGAGAGAGAGCAGAGAGGTTGGGGGGGGGGTGGCTATTCAACCTTAAAATAAAAGAAACCTGAAAATAATTCTCCCTCTTTGCATATAAGAACCAAAACACAATGATAAGAAACTTTCATGTGAAAATATCATTAAATATAAGAGAAGCAGATTTTTAAGTAAAAAAATAATAAGTCTCATAATCTACAAAAACCCATATAGTACTAAAGTTGGTTTAGCCTAACTTCAATTTGATCAAGATACACCAGAAAACCTAGTCCCAAAAATAAAAAAGTCAAAATCCATCCAACTCTGCTCTCCACTAGTCCAATTCAAAAATGACTCCTCACCAGTCACCGATTGCTAGCATCAGCCCTACATGATCTTTTACAAGCATCACATGTCTAAAGTTTGCTTTTACCAGTGAAATATGCATGCACATGATCAGTCATATTGATAAGTACCAACCAAAAAATAAAGATAAAGAAATAATATCCAAAATAGCACGTACTGTGGTTAATTTGTTCAATGTGCCATCAATTTGCATAAAGTAAGCCTGCAAAATAAATTACTGCACAATTCAGACTTCACTGCAGATAAAACATGACAAATGAGAAGTAAATCAATGTTATAACCTCCAGTAACATTTCAAGCTCCTCCACATCATTCTCATCCCCACGAACTGTTACCACACTTGCTCTACTCGCTCTGGATATCTTTGAGCCAATAGTAGGGGAGGCAGCAAACCAATTGGCAGTGCCAGAGCCACTAACTGGTGAAGACGTACCGGCCAACTTTCTTGACAAGTAAAGGTCAGCCATATCATCATCATCATCAAGTAGTTGTTCAAGTTCATCTCTAACCTGCAATTTAGTGATCAGAAGTGGATAAAACTATGATTTTAAGGAATTAAAGGAAAGGTAAACATATTTCTTTCATTGTATCCTGGTCAAGTAACTTATTATCAAATCCACATCACAAATTCAGAGTGGCAGTGGTCCATATATTTTCCTATTGGATTACACAGTTTACACTTATATGTAACATGATCTAGTGGGGATGATACTGCTTACGAAAACAGAAGAAAAGGCAGAACTGCAAATACATTTCTCAACCAACAACTTGCACTGATGTGGCATTGCACACTTAGAGCAATAAATGCTATCTGTCAAAGTTTCAAGATTTCTTTTATCATCAGTAGATTGTTAGATCCATTTCCATTTTCCTAAAACCATATAATCGAGACAATCAACTGTAGCCTAGATGGTGCATAACATGAAGTCAACAGATTTGTTGCTCCAAATTTTCATATAGATATCATATCAGCTCCAAATTTTTGCTGACCCAAACCTATATGGCCAGTTACGCACAGAATCCAAAGCCATAACTATGTACACCGCATTCTATAGATCAAGTTACAGGTAACAACCTTGTCAAATCTATAAAATTCACTTTCTATTGTGTGAGCTAATTACAGATCCTTCTTCTAAGTAATATTGTAGAAGAGGAATTTCTCTTATTTTCTGGAATAGATAGAAATTTTTTAATGGTGGATAACCCAGACTTCATATTTTTAGGCTTCATTGCAATTAGATTGTTTAAAATAATGATTGAAATGCAAACCAATAAAAACTAAATACAAGGGTTTAGCATGAATTGAAAATTTTTCCAATGAGCTCTAGCTCAAACAGCACCTCCTCCCTCCATAAGGAAGGGTGGAGGATGATGCTATGGGTTCAAAACCCATTGGGTGCATGTGTAAACTTACCTATCAAAAAAAAAAAATCGTCAAAATCCCCCATGACTGTTTGTTAATTATAATTTAAACCCAAATGTGTATATTAAGTTATTAACCATATTTACAAATATCTTTTTTCCCATAAAATAAAGAAACTTATAATGAAAATTTAAATGTTATAATGTAAATTTGTTAAAATAGAAAGGCTAAAATATTGTTTTTGTTCCTAAAATTTGCATGAATTTTGTTTTTTGTCCCTAAACTATTGAAAATGTTACACTTATCAATCTTCAATTTCATCCAAGCTATTGAAAATAGTCCATTTTTCATCCCTAAACTATTGACAAAATGTCTTTAAAAAGTTTTGGGAGGAAAAATAATTTTCTAAAGTGTAGGGACAAAAAGCAAAATTCATGCCAACTTTAGCAATGGAGACAATATTTTAGCCAAATAAAAATCTATACATTAGTTTTGATCAGTATACTTCAAAATAGGATTTTTTTTTTTTTTTTTTTTTTCCCTATAAGCACAAAAATTGGGAGAACAAAAGCTATGTTTCAACTAAAGAAAATATTAGGAATCCAGCCATCACACACAAAAAAAAGGAGCAAAATTTAGTAGGTTAGTCAACAATGTTTCTTACATATAATGTCCATAATGCATATCATAAAATTTTCTAACAGGATAAAACACTAATGGTCTGTTTGTCTTGGCCTAAAATGCCAGCTTATTTCACTACCAGCTTTTGTAGAGTTTTTTAAAGCATCACTTTTTAAAGGTACAGCTTTACTTCAAAAAAAATTATATTTGCAACAAAATAAGCCAAACAAGCTCATAAAACACACACGCTAAAAAGATCGGGTTTGATAACAAAAATTTTCTTTTGGTAAGCAGAAATACATCCTTTCTCACATCACAACAAAAGTGCATACCTTTTGAACCCGAGCAGTTAACCTTGTCATTGCACTCTTCAATTTACGAACCCTATCCAAGTTACGGCTACTAATCTGTAAAGAATAATTGTTCAGAAAGGATTGACAATAATGAAACACTACAAGAGGCTGAACAGCATTACAAGTGTGCAAAGCAGGAAAGAGTGATGAAGAATAAAAGAGCCCAAAGAGCCAAGGAGGTCGGATGTATATAGCATTAAAATGAATCCAAAATTAAAAAATAATAAATAAATAAAGGAATACAATAAAAAAGTGCACTCCCAAAAATTTTAAATCTAACATGAAGGATCATGAACTGTCCAATGCCATGAGTCAGTACCACACCCTTAATAATTCTCCCCTTGAACTCCTACTAAACATCCAAAAGTAGACAATAAGTCTTATGAGCTTATATAAGCAGTCTACCCATTTCCTTAACTAAACCACTAACCGAGAGTCTTTTCCATTTTTTTTTTTTTTTTTTTTTTGGGTGAGGTAGTTGGAAGTGGGGGCAACTACAAAAAACAGCAAGACAATGGACCAGTTAAAGAAAGAGGAAACACATAAGCACTCACCTTAGACGTAAGCTCATCTAATGCAGGATAAGCATCAGTCTCCAATTCTGTTGTGCGTGCAGCAAGGAAACTACAAATAGCTTCCAACGCTACCTCCAGGGCCCGGAATTCAAATGGAGACTCTACATTGCATTATTTAGATCATTCATATAACAAGAAATAAAAAAGGACCAACAAGGTTCATTCTAATATTGAGAAATTACACAAGATGAAAAATAATGCACATTTCCAAAACAGCAATAACAGTCTGAACTCTTCACTAATCAAGATTGTTTTGATACAATTTTTAACCATTAAATTAATACTGCTTACCATCTTCTTCACCCGCATCAATGTCATTTTGGCCCCCTGGGTACTCTTTCCCATCACCTAGACCTTGAGGAATGGCATTTGCAGGAGGCAATCGCCTTTGAAGCTCCTCAACAACAGGGATAACATTTTCATCTGACGGATCCCGAAGCAATACCTATCATTCAATAAAATTAACGATCACAAATTGCAAAAACAACTCAAACTCACAGTTGCTTTCTACTTATTGAGTTAATTGTTAAATAAACATCAATCAACCAATAAATCTACTCAGAGGCACTCTTGATCCACCAAAAGTCAATCCTTAGTCATCCAAAACACCAGAAAAGTACAAATTTTTTAATTCCCACCATCTGCTTAGTGAGAAGGGGGAAAATCTGCATCTAAAAATTATAATTTTCAGATCATTGCTTTTTCTTTTCTTTTTTCACTTCTCTTCATTTTTTTTGTCTACTTCTTAAGCTTATCATCAAATTGGGGGATAATGATCTCTAGTGCTCCTAAGGTCAAATTTGACCTTTCAATCCAGGCATACAATTCACATGTGCATTTTTTTATGGCTGCACCTGACGAAAAAGCCAATAAAGTTTTTTTTTTTTTTAATTTAATTTTTATAATTATAATAAGATTTGAAACCTATGAAATCCGCTCCATGATGATAAACACAGATACGCTTCTTCCCTTATTCAAGGACAATATACTTTACTAGTTGAAGCCACAGTGGATAAAGTATGATTAACCCATCACTTTTTGATAATCAACACCAAAGCTATAATAAACAAAATGAAAGTGATGAAATTGAAACTGGGTTTTTCTTCAAATTTCTTTTTCTTTTTTTAACAAATAAAAAATCCCAGACCTTGAAACAAAAGCTGAAGAAGTCAACGGGACTTGATAGTTGAGTTGAGTAAAGTACTAAAAAAACCCACAATCACTATTTTTGAACATAACTAAAACTGTCTCCTATTTAAAAAAAGACAAAAGAGAGAGAAGACAAACCTCTTCAGCAGTGATAATTGCCTTGATATGCTGAACACCCAGAAATTGAAACCAAAAAAAACCATCAGTATGAAACGAAAGCAATGAAAAAAAAAAAAGAAAAAAAAAGAGAGTAAAGTGACCTCTAAGTTGAGAACGATGGCTTTGTCACGACCAAGAATGGTGGAAGGGTAAGATAACAAGGGATCGAGAATACGGAGATCACGTGCGTGGATGTGAACGCGGTGCATTATAGCGTACTTGTCCACATCTAGATTGGTCCCTTCTCCTCTGGAGTCTAACAGTATCCAACTCCTCGCAGACTGGTTTTTCTTCTTCAAATTCACATTCACATTCACACTCGCGCTTATCATGGCTGCACCGGCACCCGGGTCCGCCGGCACCACGTACCCATCTCGACCCATCTCTATTTACCATATCCCAACCCCACCCACCACTTCACGCCCACAACCAAAAAAATCAACTCTACTTCTCTCTCTTTCTCATGCCCAATTCTCTCTCACTCTATCTAAATCAATTTTGTTGATTTGGAGGCTGAGAGAGAGAAAATTTTGGGTTTTTATATTGGAGGGATTGGCATGAGTGATTTCAGAGTTTTTGTTGTTGTTGTAGATTGAAGATGAGTAGAGTGGTTTGAAGTTATAACAATTTTTTTGTGTTTTGTTTCGTTCTTTCATTGGGGGGGGGGGGGGTGGGTTTGTGTCGTGTGAGTGTGGGCGGTGGTGGGTTTCAGAGAGTTTGGGGAAAGGGAAGGCACTTAAAAGGGGATGGCTGTTTTCGAGTGTGGGCTGCTCTACCTTACTTATCAACTGCCTTTATATAATACCCTTTTTATTTTATTTTAGCCCGAGTTTAGAAAAAGCTGGAAATTTCAGCTTATTTGTGCTACAATTTATGAATTTTATTGTATTTTTTAGTATTATTTATGAATTCCACTATACTATTCAGTTTTACAGTACTTCCAACAAAAATTTTTCAGTTTCAGCTAAATAAGTTGTTCACAAACAGACACTTATTGTTCTAGTTAACTTAATTGGTAAATTTTTTTTTCTTATTAAAATGTGATTTTATCTTAAAGAAAATGATTTTATTTTTGTTGAGAAATTTAAACTCCGGTTGATAGAATTAATAAATTTTAAACTCAAGTTATTAATTAGATTTATTATGAATAAACCTTATTAAAACAAAAAAATATCAATATAACGTCAATATCATGCACAGCGGAATAGTAAATAAGACAAGATATAATGACCCAGGAAAACCAATGAAACAAACTAGTTTCACAGTAAAAAACCTAGGAGGGAAACCTTCCCGAAAAGCAATTCACTATAGTAAAAAGAAGTTTCAGATCTAGTACAAAACTTTTGTCCCTATACTCTACAATCCCCGTAGATGAACTTACAGCAAAAACCTTCTACCACTTCAAAACTTCTGAACTCTTCAATATATGAACGCCACCCTTTTGCACGAATCCCAGTACATGACTAACTCCAGCAACTTGAAGATGTTGTTGGCTGCAAAATTCTTCACTTCATAAACAATGAAGATCAAAAAAATACTTGGTTACAAAACCTTAAGGCGCAAAATACGCAATAACTTCTTGCAAAGAGAATAAGGCACTAGGTCACTTTCTGCATGTGTTCTCCATCTATAACGGCCTTTAAAATAAATCTTATATATGTCTAAGATTGTGAGAAAAGAAACCCTACATATACATGTCAGCTAGGGCCAAAAATCAAATATGGAAATTTTGATTTCGTAGATCTCGACAGATTCAGCTTCTGTTAAGCTTCGTTCTTAAATCTCGATAGATACTGTTTCTGTCGAGGTATCTGTCGAACTTTAATGAACAGCTTTTCTTCACTTGTTTTTTGGTCCAATCTTCATGACTTTAATACTTGATTAAAACTCTTGTTTCTTGAAGTACTAAATTCATCCTAGATCTACCAAATTCCAAGTAAAGTGCATTTTGTCAAAAGATTAGTCAATTACATAAAATATATCATTAACAATTTCTTTTTGCTTGGTGTATAAATATGAATTTGATAATTATGATAGTTATTTATAAACATTTATTATGACTATGTTTGTATATAAATTATTAAATATGAAATTTGACAATTATGGTAGTTATTAATAGGTATTGATTATCATTTTTTTATTAGGAAAGTTTTAACATCACTTTCATGAGAAATGTAACATCACGACGAACCAAACGCCCCCTTAAGATAATGGTTAATAAATTATATTAGAAAAGTTTTAACATCACTTTCATGAAAAATATAAAAATGTGTCAGAAAAATTAATTTTTTTATCATTTTTTCATAAAATATTTCTAAAAATAGTTCCTAAACTAATGTCCTTAAGACATCTGTTAACATTTCTCATAAAATAAAAACCATTATCCTTAGTCCTTACCTACTCCTTCGAGCACCATTATCCCGTTAAGATAATGGTTAAAAAATAATATTAAGAAAGTTTTAACATCATTTTCATGAGAAATATAGCATCACAGTGAACAAAACACCCCTTTAGGATAATAGTTAATAAACTATGGGAAATGCTAACGAATTCTCTTAAGGCATTGGTTAATAATCAATTTAAAGAAAGTTTTTATGGTAAAAGAACAAAAAAACAATTAATGTTTTGACTGCTTTTTTCATTTCCCATAAAAATTGTGTCAAAATTTTCTTAAAATAGATTATTAATCAATACCCTAAGGGTACTCATTAGCATGACTCATAAACTATATCAGGAAAATTTTAACATCACTTTTATGTAGACATGGCAAAACGGGCAGGTCGGGTCAGGTTCGGGTCGAGTCAAACAGGTTGCGGGTCAAACGGGTCACGGGTCAAAAACGGGTCATTTTAAGCGGGTTAAAATCGGGTTCGGGTCAGTCAGGTTGACCCGTATTTTTCACATGAATTTTTTTTTTTTTTTTTTTTTTAAGAAAACAACATGTATTTGCTATTTGGAAAGTTATGCAACAAATTACTTAATGTAAAATGCATTATTTTGAATTCACCACTTATATCAAGAATGAACTCAATTAAACTTATTAATACTTATTCAATAATTTTAAAATTATACAAATCCTAACATTGCTATCTAAAACAAAATAACACAAAGATAAGTAAAACAAATACACAAGTTTTATTTCTACACAATATCAACATCCCAAAACAAAAAACAAAATTATAAATAACTTATTGGATAACTCATTTGATAAAAAATAAAAACATATAAGAAATTTGCAATCTTGAAAATTAATTTTATAATCTATTATCAATTGTGGTTGACACTCTATTTCAATTTGAGATATACATTGAAGTTTAATTGCTTACTTATTTACACATGGTCTTTTTTATGAATATCATATCATTGTTAAGCAAAACATACTCTAGGAAATATCATAATTTATTTTGAAAAGCCATTTATTTTGGACATAAATTGTTAAAAAATAGGTCTAAGCATTCATAATTTATGCTAGTTTGATACTTTGGCTTCACTATTTTCACACTTGTGAATGTTTCTCACACATGTCTACAATTTTAAATCTATGTTTTTAACTCTACAGATTATCTTGGCATGTATTTTGCTATTTGATATCTAAAAATCTTTACTCATTACAGAATGCTCAACCACATGCATTTATCTTTCAATTAATTTGCATATAGTTATGTAAATGTATCAATTGTTTCTTCACAATAAACAATTAAACCAATATTGTCTTAATTTTACTATATTTTTTTTACCAAAAAAAAAAAAAAAATTTAAATGGTTCAGGTTGGGGTCGGGTCGCGGGTCGGGTCGGGTCACAGGTCAACCCATTTTTGCTTCGGGTCAAAAAAATCGGGTTCGAGTTGGGTATTTTTCGGGTCGGGTCGGGTCAGAAAATTCTGACCCGTTTTGCCATGTTTACTTTTATGGAAAATATAAAATGGTGTCAGGAAAATTAATAGTTTTATCATTTTTTCATAAAATATTTCTAAAAATAGTTTCTAAACCAATACCCTTATAACATCCATTAACATTTCCCATCAAATAAAAACCTTTATCCTTAGTCCTTACTTACTCCTTCGAGCACCACTATTAACAACACCTTTTGATTAAAATATACATCATGCATTCCAATGACTATGAGGTTTAAAATAAAAACACACTTCTATATTCATTTGGGGGAAATTTTTTGTTCTTAGTGGGAACTGGTTGGGAAGCTAACATTAATGTAATGTAAAGAGTAAAGACACTTTAACAAACCGGCAAGCGTGGGGCTTGTGAGAAATGGCCAAATGGGAACGTAGTCTTTTACCCTTTGTTCTATTTTGGGGTTAGGGAAAGTAGATAGTAGGTGATAGTTTCACTTTCAAGGATGGGATCAGATCCTCTTTAGTTGGTTACTGTCTCCATCACTTTCTAGTTTCTACACTGAACCAAAAAATGAGAGAGATGTGTATCAAAGCATTTTACAGCTTTGCCTATTAATCCATCAACCCAGCAGGATTCTCCCCCAGATGAACATAAATCTTGAACCAAAATCTAACTTGTCATACTTTAGTAGACAAACCCACTAATTGGAATATATAAAAACTTCCACACCCACAATTTGTGATTTTTATAATGATTTTGGTCCGAATCTTTAATCCCCAGATGCTTTGACCTCGCATACCAATTTTTTTTTTTTTTACTACTTTCATTATCCCCCATAAAATACAAACACTAATGTGCGTGTCATTGGAAAGAGACCGAATAATAACTTTGTTTGGGATTCAATATTGCAGTCTCCATCGAGTGGTTAGATATAAAATCAGAAAAAGTGTTTTATAGCAAAGTGTGTTTGTGTGTGAAAGAGAGAGAGAGAGAGAGAGAGAGCTAAGAACTAGCTAGGGTACATGGTCAAATCAAGGCGGAGAAGGAGAAATTATATTAATGCATGACACAAAATATCACACCTTTATGAAAAACAAAGCCTAATTTTTCTAAGTTTAATTCCGTTGGACCCAATTTAAAATATGTAAATATGTGCTAGCACTTAGCAGTATTATGAATTGCGTGAATTCGATCATTCAGAAACAATGTTAAAACCACAACAAAATATACAATTTTTGCCACAATTTATCATATAATGAGCTGTGAGCGGTGAAAGTATGAGCTATTATTTTTTCTTTCACCGGTCGCAAGTTGTGACAAAAGAAAAGTTGTGAAATTTGTTCCAAATCTAACATTTCTTAAAATAGTTTAATAATTAACGTGCATACATTAGTAAAACACGTAGACAGAAGTAGCCCTCCCCAAGTCAAACCTCAATGTTACGATGATAAGATACACATGACTCAGTTCTTATATATACAGGTTTGATCTGATTCATCATCAGAGTCTAATCCAGCCTGAGAAACTACAAGAATGTCAACGAAGGAAGTACTCAACCTGGCAACTCCCAAAGTCTAGTCAATGCTAGCGTACGTGGAAAAAAATAATTGTGTTCAAATGATTCTTGCCAACATTAACAATCATTACCTCATCCTTAATAATGTACCATAAATTCCATAAAGATTTATAAACTAAACTCCACACAATATCAAAGAAAACAAATTGAATGCTCTGACTTTATAAATTTCTTACCTTCCAAAATACAATAAATAAATAAAACTTTATAAATTTCTTTGTATTTAAAGAACACTCCTTTTGGAATAATGTAAGAGCCCTATCCTTGCCTTTTAAGCACAAATGAAAGTTAGCATATATACAATCATCTATTTCATCACTAACCATGGTTTTAAAAACCAAATCGATTAGTTTAACCAATTTGATCCTGAATCGATTTCTAAACCACTCTAATTATCACGATTGTGAAACAATTATGAAAAGCAATAATCCGCCATGGTTGTGAAATGTGATGTTTATATAATTTGTTATCATGTTGTTAAAGGAATCGAAATACATGCTCCTTTGTTAATTCATTACTCCTAATGATGCTGAATGTTTAGTATATGTGCATATTAATATTTGACTTATTTCAAGAGATAAGGAAGAGTACAATAAGATTATCAAAAAAAAAGGAAGAGTACAATAAAATAATATCTCAGAAGTGGGATATTACAATGGATACTTTAGATGAACCATTTGAAGAAACTTGGCTAGCTAGATGAATTGAGGATGAAGAACAGCCTTTTCGATAGTGGTATCGTATAGTGATGGCGATGTTAATGGAGCTAATTGGTAACCTAACGGTAATGAAGGGGATCATGTTGTCATTATTGGTTCATCACGAAGACTTTTCTTTTTTCTTAGTTTGATGTTGATTGTAGTTTATTTGAACTCTTAGTTTGTATTTTATACACTATTTTATAGGTATCATTATACTTCTTTACTATCTATTATTGTTTTTAAATTAATTTTAGATATGTTTTTTAAACATTTTGATGGTTGTTACTTGTTATTTATTTTTAAAACCTAAAAGAAACATAGATTATGCCCATATATATATATATATATATATATATAATACTAATGAATTATTTGTTATGTCCTATGTTTTAATTTCAAGAATTGTCATATTATGTTCATATATGTGCATGCTTCATAGATTTTCTAAGGGGGAAGATATATTAATTATTATTTGTTGTATTCCTCCCATGTTCGTGTCATGTCATGTTCATGTTTATGCTTCTTGCAAATTTTTTTTTTCTCATTTTCAGAGAATTTGACCGTTTCTATCTCATACTATTTCTACAATCTAACAGAGCCCAAATAGCCATTACATATTGAAAGGAAAGACTATTTTGTGATTGTATTAATTTCTTCAAACATTCCGAAATATTTTTCAGTACTTTCCTTTCTCTCTTTTTTTTTTTTTAAATAAAATTTTAAAAACAAATTAAAAGCATTTAGCCGGTTTCTCTCGTTTATGGCAGCATGATTTTCAAAGGAATGTGAGGAACTTACAGAAGAATCTGGAGCCATATCTCCTACATAGCTGCATAACAAGTTTCAGCTAGCTATTATTATAGCATCATTGTTGGTTATTTATGCATATTTAAGTTTACAGAATGACATATTTACTTTTCTTTCTTTATTTTCTTGACTTTGTAGTGGATGATTGAAGACACAGACCACAACTATAGTTAATTAATCAAAATTTCAAAGGGAAACAAACTAACAAAGGCAAATGCTACCACAACCGACAGGCCTACTTTTTTCTTTTTTCTTTTTTCCCTCATCAGTAGGGACAGCATCAAATGCTATTTGCTAATTTAATATAGAACAGCGTCACTTTGCCAAATCACTTGCCAATTTAATAAAGCTTGAAGATACAAGTGTGTGTGTGTTTTTTATTTTGATGAATAAGATACAAGTGTGTGTTATTTTATTTTATTATGGATAATCTATATGCATTATATAGATATGCTATCACTGAAGATACAAAGCTTGGAAGACTATACGATAGTGTGTGATAATCAATCTGTGCACTATGTCTTTAAATCGAATCTTACTATAATTCTACATAAGAAATAGAGAGTATATGCATAGTGTTCCGAAAACGAAAAAGTGAAAAACACAAAGCAAAGAAATCCAATGATATAGTTAAATGACAAAAACCACTTCCTATTTTTTTTTTTTTTTTTTTTTTGAGAATGTACCACTTCCTAGTTGGTTCAAGCTCAAAACTAACAATTCCTTGATGGCTAATCCAGGGTTGGTAGAAGTGGGTGTGGTCTCACATTAGTTAAGAGATTCATGTGGGTCCTCGATAAGAATTGAGATGTGGTGCAATAGTTAGGGCTATTGCACCGTACAATTGCAAATCAAAGGTTAAGGATAAAAAGTTTCAAAAGTTACTTTTAATCTCAGCTCTTGAATAAAAAAATATTTTAACTTTTAATTTTTTACTATTTTACTTTTACACTTATTTTGTTAACTTCTCTCACAACTTAATTTAAGGTGAATTGCATGATTCAATCCCCCGGATAAAAAGGCACTCTCGTTCTATTAGTATTGCGATAAGCCCAAGCCAAGTTATGTGCTTTAAGAGATGAGTATCCGTTTGGTAACAAAGCAAAACATAAATATAAGACAAAAAATATAATTTTTGGTAGCTTTATAATAAATAAATATATGATGAAAAAAAAAGTAGCTTATTTTCAAAAAAGTTTTTTTTTTTTTTTTAAGAAATAATTATAATATAATGCTAACCCCGCAGCTCGAACCCTTTCCCCCCTAGATCCCCAAGCTTTTTGTGCATAAGGAGGTGCTAATTCAGTTACAAGGTCTTTGCCTATTTTCAAAAAAGTTAGTTTTGCTATTATTATTATTATTTTAAAAATTGAGACAAGAAGCAAAAAGCCCAAACCGATGTGAATATATTATTCATGTCATGGTTGGAGGTTGAGGGTGATGCACTATTGTGGCCTAACTACTCGGCCTCCTCTCATCGTTTGCTTGGTCTTGTTATTCACAACTAGCATATTCTATATGGTGCAAATTAAATTGATTATCACGGGGTCTAGCATATCTATTTTGAAGTCAACTCTTTGTGTCGATACTCTAGTAAGATTATGGGCTTACAAGAGCTAGAGCTTTAATTTAGTCTATGGGTCTGTTTGGATACCACTTATTGCTGAAAACTGAATACACTATAACAAAATAATTTTTAAATGTGTGAATAGTGTTGTAGGATCCAGTTTTAATGAAAATTTTGCTGAAAAGAGTACTTGTGGGTCCCGTGAACAGTGTACAGGACCCACTGACAGAGATGCAAATGCACAACGCAAGCTCAAAAACGCTATCCAAACTCCACCTATAACTACTGGCTATCTTGTCTGCGAGCATTCACATTAAAGGTTTTAAAAGCTAAAAATGCTATTTTTTAACATTTGATTCCAAAAAAGCACACTACATTAAATATGGTATTGGCTATAAATTTTGACACCCAGCTACAATTAGGGCTGGCAATTCATGTTCGCGTGTCGGGTTCGTATCATGTCGACTCATGAGTATCTGACTATATGGGTCAACACTAACCCGACATGTTTATTAAACGGGTCAAGATTCCTCAACCCTAACATGACCCATTTATTAAACGGGTCAATTGTGTCAACATGTTTCTCAAATTTTATCAAAATGAAAAAAAAAAAAAAATAGTATTAACCAAATTGAGTTATGAAAAACCAAAAAAATAAATATTTTTAGTATAAAATTCAGAACTAACGAATAACTGCATCACAAATAATCATTCAAAACTAAAGTATATCTCAATATCACAAATAATCAATCATAATATGTTAAAGAAAATAAACCACAACAACTAATAAGTTTATATACCTAGGATTTGAAGGATATATTGGTAAATTTTCATTTAATTAAACGAGTCAGACAGGTCAAACGGGTTCCATGTATTGGACACTAACCCAACCCGTTTATTAAACGGGTCAGTCATGTCAACCCGAATATGACATTAACCCATTAAGCTTTAACTCATAACCTGCTAATTTTGTGTCATGTTGTATTTGGATTCACGGGTCGTGTTCAATTTTGTCACCCCTAACTATAGTGGTGGCTCCAGAAAGTTTTTTCAGGATAGTCATTAAAAACACTTAATTTTAAAAAATTTATTAATAATAAAACTTCAATATATTAACATCACAAAATAAAAACATATTCAAATGTATAAAGTTTTAAAATTTTAAAATTTTCTTTCACAAGTTTTCATATTTTAAAACTGTTGTGTGATATGATAGTTTCACTATTAGTATTGTGGGGTACAGAAATTTGATAGAGTGGTGTTGCCACGTGTCATACCAAGGCCGAGGAGGCTATGCCATTCCGAGGAGATCACCCCCTCGGACGGTAAGGCCACGTCAGTGGCACGTTGCTAGAGGAGGTCCTACTGTTGAAAAAAAGTTTCGGAGTAAGGGTTAGCCCTAACATGACTGAAGGAATGGTGGCTGCCTCCACATTTAATACATCCCACCAAACCTCCTGACTGCATTTATGTGAAGAAGACCCCTGAACAGTGCTATCTTGGCCGCCGCAACTTACAAGGGGTTTGGGAAGGTGTCTGATGGAACAAACACTCAAGTGGTGGACTGGACGATCAACAAATGGAGGGTCAAGATCGCCTAAAGGGAGCTATATAGTGTGAGAGGCCATCTAAGGAGATGGGGGCAGAAAATCTATAGAGAAAACACTGTAGCATTAAGAATAGCAACTGTAATAAAATCTAAGAGAAATATATTCAAGAATTACTCTCCTCGGACATTGCCGAGGAAGAATTTCTGTGCACCACATTTGTCTATTCATTGTTTTTCCTTGCTCTCTTACCATCTTTAGCCCATTGAGGGCGTTGTCCACTTCATTGAAGCCTAGCTTTTTAGCTCACTCTCTACAAATTTATTGTATTGGGTTCTTTAGGCCTTAATCCATTCATCTTTTGGACCTAAGAACTAAAGCCTGCCCTGACAATTGGCGTTGTCTGTGGGAAAGGCTTGAGCTTTAGTGAGCTCGACGTCCAACCATGACAGGATCAAGGCAGGACCGGGAGAAGTCTATTGGTTCCCAACGTCAGGATCAATTCCTCAACCTTGAGCGGAGGAGGGACCGTGAGGTTAGTGTGCACACCACGCATACTAGCAGGAGCCAGTCTCAAGGCGGGAGTCACATCTTCCACGAGGAGAATACCAGAAGCTTGCAGTTGGAGATTGACCGTCTTCGCAGGAGGCTATACCGCGAGCGACAAAGAATGACTCCCTCAGATTTTGACCCTTCTTCTGATGATAAGGGAGATGGTAGCTACAGGCCTAGGTCTAGGACTTCTCCCAGTGAGTTTTTTTTGTACGATGAAAATCGTCACTACAAACGAAAGAGTAAGAGTCCACCTCGCAAAGGTCTAGGCAATGATGCTATGAGCAGGGCTCTTAACCAGATCTCCAAATCACCCTTTACGCGTAGAATTGAAGGGAGAAAGCTTCCCCGACGTTTTATTCAGCCAACATTCACCATGTACAATGGAAGAACGGATCCCATGGAGCATGTGAGCCACTTCAACCAGAGAATGACTGTGCACTCCAAGAGCGAGAACTTGATGTGCAAGGAGTTCCCATCCAACTTGGGGCTTGTGGTGATGAGGTGGTTTGACGGCTTGAAGGAAGGCTCTATCAATTCCTTTAAGGAGCTTACTCGTGCGTTTGGGGCCCGTTTTGTGACTTGCAGCAGGGTTCCTCAGCCTTTGGACTCTTCGTTGTCCATGGCAATGTGGGAGGGGGAGACCTTGAAAACGTACTCTGACAGGTACTGGGAGATGTTCAACGAGATAGATGGGGACTTTGATGACGTAGTTATAAGGACCTTCAAGGTCAGCTTGCCCACCGAGCATGATCTGAGAAAGTCTTTGACCAGGAAACCGGTCAAGAGTGTGTGTCGGCTCATGGATCGTACTGATGAGTATAAGCGGGTCGAGGAGGACCAGCAATAGGGAAAGGGGAAGGCTAAAATGGTCCCTCAGGATAGAAGGGATCTTAGGTCAGACAGGTACAATAACAATCGATCTCGGAGAGATTTTGTGGGGCATTCTGGATCCACTACCATTTAGGTAGTCAATACTGTGTTCCGAGAGCCGGTACACCAAATCCTAGAAAAAATCAAGAACGAGCCATACTTTCAATGACCAAACAGGATGGGGGGAGACCCCACGAAGCGCAACCAAGTCTTCATTGCCAGTACCACCAGGAACGAGGGCACACTACCTAGGATTGCAGGACTTTGTGGAGCCACTTGGAGCAATTAGTTAAAGCGGGAAAGTTGAAGCAATTCCTGCATCAGCCCAATGGACTGGGCGGTCAGGCAGGGTTAAGGGGCTTAAAGGGACGCTTCTGCAGGACCACCTTTACGTACAATCAGCGTTATCCTAGCTGCCCTTGGAAGAACTAGTTCTCAGCCATCCAAGGTGATGTCTATAGCTCAGCCATCTGCAGATGACTCGTCCCCTGATCCGAAGAGGAGTAGAGTGGAGGCCTGACTAGCTTTGAGCTTTTCCGACGAAGACAAAATCTGAACCTTGCAGCCACACAATGATGCCCTAATAGTTACCCTCAGGATAGAAGGGTATAATGTGAAGAGGGTGCTGATAGATCAAGGCAGCGACGTAGAGATCATGTACCCTGACCTATTCAAAGGACTGAAACTGAGGTCCGAGGACCTGACACGCTATGATTCCCCTCTAATAGGGTTTGACGGCAAGATTGTCTTTCCAAAAAGCCAAATTTGACTACCCATTCAGACAGGGACAGAGGTCGTGGAATTGAACTTTATTGTGGTAGATGTCTATTCCCCTTACACTGCCATTGTGGCAAGGCCTTGGCTTCACGCCATAGGGGCTGTACCTTCCGCCCTACACCTGAAGGTGAAATATTCGTCCAAGGGATGGATTGAAGAACTGGTGGGGAGCCAATCCATGGCCAGGCAATGCATGATGGCCGCAATTAGACACTAGATCGGGGGTGAGTCATTGGCCCCCACAGCGAAGGACTTATAGCAATCAAGGGTGCCGAAGTTGTCTATGGGGGCAGTGGCAGAAGGGGCTAAGTGCGAGCAACTGGAAAAAGTTGTTATTGGCAACGACAAGAAAAAATTCTTCCAGGTTGGAGTTCAGCTGCCTCCTTGGAGAAGGAAGAACTGATAGATTTTCTCAGAAAAAATATTGATGTATTTGCATGGAGCACTTACGAGGCCCCTGGGGTCGATTCGGACTTCATTTGTCACCATTTAAACGTTAATCCATCTATTCTCCCCAAAAAGCAACCCCATCAGGGCTCATCTAAAGAACATTCTGATGCTATCAAGGAAGAAGTTCTCAAACTTAAGCGAGCTAGGGCCATAAAAGAGGTGTTTTACCCAGAGTGGTTGGCCAACACGGTGGTGGTGAAGAAGAAAAGTGAGAAATGGCGGGTGTGTGTAGACTTCATGGATTTAAATAAGGCTTGTCCAAAGGATCCTTTCCCCCTACCTCGGATAGATCAGCTAGTGAATGCAACCACGGGCCATCCTCAGATGAGCTTCTTGGATGCTTTCCAAGGATATCACCAGATACCCTTGACTCTGGGTGATCAGGAGAAGATTTCTTTCGTTACAACCACAGGGAATTATCATTACAAAATGATGCCCTTTGGGCTGAAGAATGCGGGGTCTACTTATCAGAGAATGATGACCAGGATGTTCGAACCACAACTAGGTAAGAACATTGAGGTCTACATAGACAATATGATGGTAAAGAGTAAGGTGGAGTCCGAGCACATAAATGATCGCGGAAATATTTTCGAGATACTGAGGAGACACAAATTACACCTCAATGCTGCTAAGTGTTCTTTTGGAGTGGGCTCTGGCAAGTTTTTGGGTTATATGGTTACCCACCGCGGAATTGAAGTCGACCCAGATCAGATTAGAGCAATCCACGACCTGTAGCCTCCTCAAAATCCCAAAGAGGTCCAAAAATTGACAGGAATGACTGCTGCTTTGAATCGATTCATTTCTCGGTCAGCGGACAGGTGCAAGCCCTTTTTCCAGTTGTTGCACAAGTGGAAGGGATTCGAATGGACAGGGGAGTGTTCCTCGGCCTTCCAGCAATTGAAGGAATATCTTTCTCGGCCACCTATTATGTCCAAACCCGAGGAGGATGAGGTTTTGTTCGCTTACATTGTTGTAGCCTCACATGCGGTGAGTCTGGTACTGGTGCAGGATGAGAATGGGGTCCAGAGACTAGTTTATTATGTGAGCAAATCATTACATGAGGCGGAAGTTCGCTATTTACCACTGGAGAGGGTTATATTGGCAGTAGTGCATGCTACACGGAAGCTCCCACATTACTTCCAGGCTCATACTGTTATGGTTCTAATCCAACTCTATCTCCAATCACTGCTACGGAAAGCTAATTACACAGAAATTGTTGCAAAATGGGCAACGATCCTAGGAGCCCTCAATATTAAATACATGCCTCGCACCTCTATAAAAGGCCAGGTCCTCGCCGACTTAGTGGCTGAGTTTGCTGAGCCTTCGTTTGAAGAAAACGGTGAAAGGCCGAGCATGGATGGAAAATCAGTTGGGATGATCTCCTTGCAGGAGCCTCTACCTTGGAAGGTGTATGTTAACGGCTCAGCAAACCAAAGGGGATCAAGAGTGGGGCTGGTTGTAGTATCCCCTGAAAGGATCATCATCGAGAAATCCTTAAAGCTGGGCTTCTCGGCCACAAACAATGAGGCCGAGTACGAAGCTTTGCTAGAGGGGATAGCTATGGTTCAGAAAATGGAAGGAAGAGTAGTGGAGATGTTTTCAGATTCGAGATTGGTTGTAGGCCAAGTAAAGGGAGAACTGGAAGCCAGAGATGTGAGAATGCAAGAATACCTAAACTAGGCTAGGCACTTGCATTCAGGATTTGACTCTTTTTCCTTACACCAAATTCCTAGAAGCAAAAATATGCATGCTGATTCCCTTGCCACTCTTGCAACCTCCTCAGCACAGGGTCTACCTCAGGTCATCCTGGTCGAAGATCTATGCAACCTTATTGAGATGGAGAGGAAGAAGGTCCAGATTCATCAACTCAGGGTGGGACCTAGTTGGATGGATCCTATTGTCCTATTCCTTAAGGATGACATCTTGCCCGAGGAAAAGGGGAAGGCTGACAAAGTACGAAGAAAGGCTCTGCGATTTTGGCTGTCTGAGGACCAAAAGTTGTACAAGCACTATTTTTCTGGGTCGTATTTGCAATGCATCCATCCTGAAGTAGTAGAGCCACTCCTAGAAGAGTTGCACGAGGGGATTTATGGAAGCCATACATGAGGTAGATCCTTATCTCACAGGGCCCTTACGCAGGGATATTGGGGGCCCAATATGCAAAGGGAAGCACAAGAATACGTGAAGAAGTGTGACCAGTGTCAGAGATTTGCTCCCAACATTCATCAGCCAGGGGACGTTCTTAATCCTCTGTCCAGTCCCTGGCCTTTTGCTTAGTGGGGCTTGGACATTGTGGGACCCTTCTCCAAAGCACCGGGAAGCAGGAGATGGCTTCTGGTCGACACTGATTACTTCACCAAGTGGGTTGAAGCTGAGCCACTAACAAACATTAGGGATGTGGATGCCAAGAGGTTTGTGTGGAAAAACATTGTCACTCGATTTGGGATTCCTCATACCCTTATCTCGGACAACGGATTTCAATTTGATAGCAAGGCTTTTAGAAGGTACTGTTGTGAATTGGGTATCACGAATAGGTATTCCACTCTAACTTACCCTTAGGGGAATAGGCAAGCCAAGGCTGTTAATAAGGTTATAGTGAATGGACTCAAGAAGAGGTTGGATGATGCAAAGGGCAAACGGGTGGACGAGCTTCCACATATCTTCTGGACATATCGAACTACCCCTCGTAGGTCGACAGGGGAGACCCCCTTTTCAATGACCTATGGGGCCGAGGCTGTGATTCCTCTGGAGACTGGATTCCCAATATTAAGGACTAGCTTATTCGCTCCAGATAGCAATGACAACCTACTAGAAAAGAGCCTGGACCTAGTTGAGGAGCGGAGAGAAAACGCCACGGTTCAATTAGCATATTACCAACAAAAACTCAAACAAGGGTATGATTCTAGTGTGAAGTTAAGACCATTGAACTCAGGGGACTTAGTATTGAGGAAGGTGGTGGGCAGTACAAAAACCCCAGCATAGGGGAAGTTAGGGCCCAGTTGGGAAGGGTCATACCGTATCACCTCAGTAGCAGGCATAGAAGCATACTTCCTTGAAGATCTAGACGAAAAAGTTGTGCCACGACCTTGGAATGTAAATAACCTGCGAAGGTACTATTATTAATGAAAGGTAGCCCTGCCATGTTTTCATTTATGACATTATGTGTTGCGTTAATTACTTGTCTGAATATTAAACAGAACCTTAGTTATGCCTGGCTCCTCGAACCACATACCTTGGGTAAATTAATATTCTGGGTTATCTGCTTAAATGTTAAACAGAACCTTGGTTATGCTTGACTCCTCAGACCACATGTCTTGGGTAAATTAACATTCGCTATTGCTTGTCTGAATATTAAACAGAACATTGGTTATGCCTGGCTCCTCAGACCACATACCTTGGGTAAATTAATATTCTGGGTTATCTACTTAAGTGTTAAACAGAACCTTGGTTATGCTAGCTCCTCAAACCATATGCCTTGGGTAAATTAACACTCGCTATTGCTTGTCTGAATATTAAACAGAACCTTGGTTATGCCTGGCTCCTCAGACCACATACCTTGGGTAAATTAATATTCTGGGTTATCTGCTTAAGTGTTAAACAGAACCTTGGTTATACTTAGCTCCTCAAACCACATGCCTTGGGTAAATTAACACTCTCTATTACTTGTCTGAATATTAAACAGAACATTGGTTATGACTGGCTCATCGGACCACATACCTTGGGTAAATTAATATTCTTGGTTATCTGCTTAAATGTTAAACAGAACCTTGGTTATGCCTGGTTCCTCAGACCACCTGCCTTGGGTAAATTGACACTCACCATTACTTGTGTGAATATTAAATAGAACCTTGGCTATATTTGGCTCCTTGGATCACATACCTTGGTTAAATTAATGTTCTTGGTTATTTGTTTAAGTGTTGAGCAGAACCTGAGCTATGTCTGGCTCCTCGGATCACACGCCTTGGATAAATTAACACTTGTTTGTCCTTGTCGGGGGCAATTTTTTGCGCATAGCCACGTGTCTTCTGCTAGAGGTGTGACTTTTCTAAGCCCGGATTTGTTTTGGGGAGTTCAACCCGGAACTCGACATTGGGCCACATAGACCAATGGCTTCCGGTGCATTTTTAAGCCTACAAAATAGATAAAGCTCAAAGTCTTAGAATCATGATAATAGTTGAAATAAATAAATAATATATTTAATTGAATAGCTTTGATTAAATGATTAGTTGAACATCATTATTATGTATATTAAGTGATGTCCAATATTAGAAAATAATTAATTAGGTATCAAATGTCCAATAATAGGATGAGTCCAATAGTCCATATCTAACTACGGTATAGTTCATGTTCAATATAATAAGGTATGTCCAGCAATGGTCTATGTCCAAGTAATGTATGTCCATCAATGGTCTATGTCCAAATAATACATGTCCGGTAGTGATATGGATTCAATTTATTAATATATACATTATTAATGAAGCATTAGTGAATCCATATTTATTAAAAAGTGAGATAATATTAAAGTAATTTGCATCCAGCGGTAAAATGATAATGAGTTAACATATACTTAATAATGTAATTTCAAAGATGGAGAAAATATTGACTTATCTTTTATGTTTCTGACTCCAGCTGTATAGCAGCACTTCATTCTTTATATGATTTGTGGCTCCGGCCGTATAGCATCACTTTGTTCTTTATATGATTCGTGACTCTAGCCGTATAGCGTTAATAAGTTGATAACGTTCCAGCAATATAATAACATTAGTTAAGTGGTATAATGATAATGAATAAAATATACTTAATAATATAAATTTGAAGATAAAAATATAATGACTTATCTTCATAGTTTGTAGCTCCAATCGTATAACATCAGTGGACTTAACATTTCAGCAGCAAGAAAAAATGAGTCCAGCGATACAATATGATATTATGAGTCCTTTCATAGTGACTTCATGATTGAAGGGGAAAAATGGGTGCAACTGGAGGGAGAGAGAATATGTCCAGCCGTGTGCATAGGTTGGTTAAGTTCATCCTCTTTATCATGCACTTAAATGATTTTCCCCATATAATACTCTTTTGGTTTTTAGTCAAATATAAGTGCTATTGCCTTCCATAAGAAGAACTTTTAGTATTAGAAATTTATGTCTTTCATGAGAATGACTTTAATATGAAATCATTGTGCCTTCTAAGAGAAGGACTTTTAGTCTTTAATGTTCATATACCTTCCATGAGAAAGGGCTTTTATAACGTGTTCTTGGAAGAATGTTAGGTATCTTTTAAGATGTATGGAGATGGTAAGAAATATATATGTTTTGTGAGATATGGTGTTTGTAAGATAGATTAGAAATATATGTAAGAAGTATGTATGGATAGTTTGTGAGGAATGTGTTTGTAAAATATATGAAAGTATGAGATAGATAATATGAAGGTTAAATATAGTAAATACATGAGTTTATAGTTGTTGCTGGAGTTGTTTTTTGTGTTATGACATTGGTTATGTTACTTTCTAAGAAGAGGGGTATTGTAAGAGAAATAGAGAAAGAGATGGAGATGTGTTTATGGGCAGCAAAATGATGATATTTCAGAATAATAGAGTGTGGGAAAGATGGGTAATGGATAATGGTGTGGTGTAATAGGTGTGGTGTAATGGTGTTATCTAAGAAGAGATATTTTTTGTAATAGAGATGGAGAAGTATAGAAATGCTTGGAGATATGGGCAGCAAAGTGAATGAAGTTTCAGAATAAGGGGGTGAGAGTGGAATGGATAGTGGTTGTGTTAGTGTATAGCTTGATCCTCTTTACATAGAGCCAAGTATGTAACTAGATTAGAATTAGTTGAAGGGAAATTTAGCAAATAAGGAAAAGTCTTTGACAAAGTAAGTGGTTTCATTGGCGGGTTTTTTTTTTAGCCAAAAGAAGAAAGTTTGAGACTTTAATGCTACTAGATGATGTCATCTGAATGACATCTTCTGTTTGAGGAAAATATTTGGCATTAAATTCATGGTTTGGCTGAAAATGGTAAGATAACATTTATGAGACCTTTCTATTTCTGGTACTGCAACTGGAGGCTAAGGATCTTAGCTTAAAATGGTAGGATTTCTTTTATGGGATCTTTACTTCTTTTGGTATAGCAGGCAGTTGCTGGGATTGACCATTAATAGGTAAGTGATGTCATTTTAGGACATGTGTCAACTACCTAAGTTGCTGCTGGAGCTATTGCAGTTTCTGTTGGAGCTGTTGTAGCTTCTGCTAGAGCTATTGCAACTTCCACTGGAGCTGTTGCAGCTTCTGCTAAAGCTATTATTGGTATTTTTGGTTAAGTTTCCTCTTTTGGAAAATTATATGTTTAGTCCATATATAATTTTGGTAAGAATAGACTAGTTGGTTGATATTTGATGAAGTTTTAGAGATATAATTATGGTCTTTTTGTATTTTAACCAAATCTTGGAGAGTAAGGAGAGCATTTAATGCTAGATATGAGATATTAATATATATTTAGCCATGTGCTTGGAATTAATTTAAATGAAAATAATAATATAATTTATATGAAATACTATAATTACATTTTTAAACTTATATTATATGATGAACATTAATTTTTATGTAAAGAGCATGGAGAGTTTTATCATTTTAAGTGTTATGTGATATGAGGGGCTTACCAAATGTTACCTATTGCACACTGACCCATCAGAGTTCAAGAAATTGGGGAAGACATGCCAAGCAACATGCTTTCCTTTATCAACTTTGAACCACTGGAGCTTTACTGAACATACTTCTTGACCCTCCAAACCACGACTCTCAAAATTCTCTCGATGAGACTCATGAGCTTGGATCATGAGCCGAAAATGAGATGTTGTGCCATGAGCTCAAACTATGGGCTTTGATGAGATTATATCGCCATGAGTTTTGGACCATGGGCTTCGGCGTCATTTTGTGAATATAGACTCTTTTGGGCTTTAAAAGAGATTTTCCCAAAATCCATGATAGTGTTGACGTGGTGCGGGTCGCTAATGAAATGAAGCCACGTGGTGTGAAAAATTTGTCCTCAACAGTCCCTTTTCCTACTAAGTGTTTTGTTTATCTCTAAAGATTTAGACCTCCATGTTGATTGCACAGTTTTCAGTACCAACACATAGTCATTGATAGGCCAAAAACAAATTAACCCCTTGTGATGAATTAATTGATTAATTAGCCAAATTTATTAATTAATTAAATTAACATGCAATATGCATGGTAGAACAAATAAATCACCAATTAAACTAGATGCAGCGGAAAATAAATTTGACACGGGTGATTTGTTTACAAATGGGGAAAACCACCGAGGCAAAACCCCACCAGGTGAGTTTAAGGTCACCACTCTCGAGAATCCACTATTATCAAAACAAGTGGTTACAAGTAAAGGAATCCCAGTACCTTATACCAACCTACAGTTGAACTCTTACCCCAATACCCAATTGAACTTGTTCTGTAATGACAATCTCTCCTTTTCAATGCACGGCTCCCAGTACATGACTAACCAATTGCGTGGATTCCAGTACGCGACTTAATCACCAACTTGAGAAGGATGTTGGCTGTAAAGTTCTTCTGTTCATCACACGATGAAGATCATGAAGTTGCTTGGTCACAAAACCCTATGGTGTACAAACACAGCAACTTCTTTAAGAACTAAGGCAAACTAGGTTTACGGTCACACTCTTCTTCACACTATGGAATTATGCTCTTGTGCAACTTGTATCACCTTTTACGGCCCTTAAAATAATCCTTATATATGTTTAGGGTTGTAAGAAAAGAAAGCCAAACATAAATTCACGGATTGGATGAAAATCTGAACTTCATAAATCTCGACAGATACCCTATCTGTCGAGCCTCGGGTTGAAACAGCTCTCTTTAAATCTCGATAGATTCTAGCTGTCGAGCTAGCTATCGAGCTTTAATGAACAGCACTTCCTCACTTGATTCTTAGACAGACTTGTATGGTTTTAACACTTGAACTTGAAACCTTATTTCTTGAAGCATTAAACACATCCTAGATCTACCCAATTATAAGTAAAATGCGTTTTGTTAAAAGATTAGCCAATTACATAAAAATGTTGACATATGTTCCTAACATTAAATCACATATGTCCTAACAGTCATTTTTCTCACTATTTACACGCGTTTAATTTATTTGAATTAGCAACAATTCATTACTATTAGCTTTTGTTAAAGTGTGGGTATTCACCCTTAAAAGCATCATCAATCTCAAGTCTCATTAGAGGGCAAACTGATAACTACACCAACCATAGGTAAATATTGTAAGGAAAATAAAGATTCATAAAGAAAAAAATTGATATTTTTTCATTGAATAAAAGAAAGGGTACATTATAAACAGTGGCAAACTGCCACAACAAAAAAGGAAAAGTACAAAAAAGAAGAGAAAAGTAAAAGAAAAAGATCCTAAAACTATGCCTTGGCTCGAGGAGGGTCATCTTTGGGATCAGCTTCCTTGGATTTGGGATCAGCATCCTTTGCCTTGGAAGCAACATCCTTGGTCTTGAAAGCAGCCTCTGTACCCTTGGCCTCTAGCAGGGGCTTGACCTCCTTGCCCTTGCCCTTATTCTCTGGCCAAAGACCATTCTAGCCAGCCCCCTTACCCTTAGCTGCCTCAACCCCCTAGCCTGGATCACCAGCCTTGTCAGGCCCTTTGGGGATTTCAGGAGGTGGAAGAGAGGCCTGGATGGTAGTGGGCTGCTCAGAGGAGGTTAGGGCAAGAGCAGCAAGAGGAAGGAGCGCAGCTGGAACTTCACGAATGTCCGCGGGGTAGAAAATGTTCTCAGTGTTCCTCCACTCGGAGGCAGCAGGGACTCCTACCCAGTTAAGCGCCTCTGCCCAAACTTCCTTGCAGTAGTCCCTGCAAACCTCCGTCAGCTCCTCTGCCAGACGGATCTCCGTCTCCTGCACCCCAAGATTATAAGATGCCTTCTTCGCAGCCTTCGCCGCTTCCTTGGCCGTCCGAGCAGCCTCCTTGGCTTTCTCTAAATCTGCCTTCAGCTCCAAGACTTGCTGTCTGGCTGTGGCCAGCTCTATTTCAGCATAGTGAAGCCTTTTGCGCTGCTCTTCAGCTTGGTCTTAGGCATTCTTCAGGCCGACCTCGACGTTCTTTCGCTCCCTTTCCTCAGCTGTCAACTTCGCTGTGAGCTCCTTATTCTTTTGCTCAACGGCGCCCAAGGCCTTGTCGGTCTCAACGCGAAGGTTGGCCTTGACCCTAGCCTTATTTCGGGCGTCCCTCACCCATTCCTCGGCTGTAAACACCTCCTGGATGGCCTACACAGAAACAACGGACGAATATGTTATTAAATAAGAGAAAGATGACCCAACATGATATCAGAGAAGTATGCCGAGGAATTTACCAAGGCTAGATCCCTCTTCAGAGACAGAAAGAGGTCTGGCTGCTTCATATTTTTCAATGCAATCATGTCCTTTGGTAGAATGAGAGGCTGCTCCAAGGCCTTGGCCAGGTAGTGGGCGCGCCCTTTCTGGAACTCCCTGATGATGGATTTCCATGAAATGGTTACCCTGTCTAGCTCCAGCCAAGAGGCCCATGCGGGATGTTGGTGGCGCACCTCAGCCACATTGTAGTCCTCCCTGCTCTCGACCGAAGAGGCCCGTCCTTTGTCTTTAGCCGTTTTTTGCTGCTTGGGCTCCTTTTGGGGGACCAACTCCCCCTCTTCGGCCACTTCCTTCTCCTTCCTCTTCTTCTTTAAGTTGGCCACGTCGAACGGGTTGATTGTAGAAGGAGGAAGGAGGGGGAGAGCAGGAAGAGGTTAGGACCCCAAGGCGTCCTTGGGTGCCGACCCCTTATTCCTTTCTGCAAGGAGCTCCTTCAGGCCTTTTTTCCTGTTCAGGGCCATTTCTTCTTCTTCCTCGGAGCTGTCGTCTATGCGTGCGATGACGAGACCGGAGGTGCGAACACCTGAAAATCTGTCAAGCTCATCTTCTGAGTCCGAGACTTGAACCACTGGCTCTCCTTGCTCCTCTCTCTCGTCCTCGAGATGAAACTGGTCTATCTCGGTCTCGAGCGACAGTCGCAAGGAAGCTGTTTCTTCTCTTAGAACCGCCGCTTCACGAGGAGAGCGATAAGCAGGCAAGTCAAGTTGCACAATGTCTTCTCGGGCAAGGAACCCAGGCACCGAGATGTCTATCTGCGCCAACCAAGGATCGCCTGCTCTTATCGCGTGGCCCATGTCCTCTAACTTGTCTGACAAGGTCTTGAAGTCGAAAATAAGGTGGACAGCCCTCAATTGCCTGTCCTCGCTCACAAACACTTCAGATCGCAACACCTTGTTAAGGTCCGAGATGTTGACAAGGTTGAGGTTGGGAGCTATGTATCTTTTATTTGCAAAAATATCCGAGAAGCAAAACCACGGTCAGAATAATAAAGCCATCCATCAGAAATAAACGGAATACTGAAGGAAAGGAGAAAGCAGCAAAACTACAGAGCTAATGCCCATGTTAAAAAAAGACCTAAACCTAGGGTACCCCACCTGGCTCTCCCTCTCAGACTGGGCAGTGAAGATCATCATGTCATTTATCTGAGACTATCAGAAACTCATCCTTCATGCCCTTATTGGATGTGGGGAGGCACGAGACGAGCCTAACAACAGAGGATCTAGACTTAAGGTAATACCCTGTGTCTCCGAGCAAGTGGCACTCGTACATCCAAACGACGTCGTGCTAGGTGAGGTTTAGCCCCATTTGCTCGTTGAGAGCATCCACACTACCCAAGACCCTAAACATGTTAAGCGTGCATTGGTGGAGGCACTGTCTATGGGCGATCAGATAGTCCCTAGTTACTCTACCCATGGGAAGCGTCATTCCCCCTTCTATGAAGGTAATCATGAGAATGACGACCCCTCCTTCCCCTTTGTGGGTAAGCCACTAACTAGGAGCATAGTACTGCAGGGAAACTCCCTGGGGAATGTGGTACTTAGTCCTAAATCCCTCCATACCGGTGAGAGAATCTACAAGGTGAGCGAATCTACCCATCTGAGCGCACTAACGGGAAGTGAAGGAAATATTTTCGAAAAAGGACTAAAGAGTTGAAGGCCAAGGAGTCAAGCAGAGAATAAAAGAGCCTAGGAACATGAAAACTTACGAGAATAGGGACGAGGGTTACTTTAGGGGCTCCTCGAAGGTGTGAAGATTTAGGAAGTCTTGGAAGCTTGAGAGTTTGGGAAGTCTTGGGAGTTCGAAGATTTGCAAAGTGGGAGGAAATGAACCCCCCCCCCCCCCCAAGCACCTTATATAGGAGGCGGAATTGGGTGGGAGTTATTCCGCCCAAAATTTGAGGAGAAATGCCAGCCGTAGGATCTCCATCTCACCGTAGGATGTGGGGAACAAAGCGCCGCCTAGAGCATTTAATGAAGACGCTGTAGACTCTGAAGCGCCAGAATGGTTATGAGGCGTGCGAAGTGACATCCTCACATGCAGAATTTAATGAAGCGTGTGGAATTAATTATCCAGGGTCAAAACCCCACTTTTCTCCTCGGATGAGAGAGAAAAAAAAAACCGGAGTTTTGAGTGGCTATTGTGGGGTACAGAAATTTGATGGAGTGGTGTTGCCACGTGTCATACCAAGGCCGAGGAGGCTATGCCATTCCGAGGAGATCATCCCCTCGGACGGTAAGGCCACGTCAGTGGCACGTTGCCAAAGGAGGTCCTACTGTTGAGAAAAATTTTCGGAAAGGAGGTTAGCCCTGACATGACTAAAGGGATGGTGGCTACCCCCACATTTAATGCATCCCACCAAACTCCTGGCTGCATTTATGTGGAGAACACCCCTAAACAGTGCTGTCTTGGCCGCCACAACTCACAAGGGGTTTGGGAATGTGTCTAATGGGACAAGCACTCAAGTGGTGGATTGGACGATCAACAAATGGAAGACCAGGATCGCCTGAAGGGAGCTATATAGTGTGAAAGACCCTCCAAGGAGAGGGGAGCAGAAAATCTGTAGAGAAAACACTGTAGCATTAAGAACAGCAACTGTAATCAAATCTAAGAGAAATATATTTAAGAACTACTTTCCCGGACATTGCCGAGGAAGAATTTATGTGCACTACATTTGTCTATTCATTATTTTTCCTTGCTCTCTTACCATCTTTAGCCCATTGAGGGTGTTGTCCACTTCATTGAAGCCTAGCTTTTTAGCCCACTCTTTACAAATTTATTGTATTGGGCTCTTTGGGCCTTAATCCATTCATCTTTTGGACCTAAGAACCAAAGCCCGCCCTTACAAGTATTATCAGTTACATCTTTTTCAATATACACAACCAAGCAATTATTAAGCTACTGATCTCCTATTCAATTACTAACATATTGCTTAATAAGTACTAATACAAACAAAATACATTATCTTTTTGAAAAAAATATATCACATAAATCCAACAAATTCGGCTAAAGACCAAAGCAAATACTAACAAACTAGCTATTTGAAAAGTGTGAATTTTTTTATATAAAAAAATGGCAATTTTAAAATATGCCAGTTGAAACACAATTTAAAAAATCACAATTAAACGTTTAATTTGAGATTTTAGGTTAATATGTTTGTTTAAGCAATTTTTGAGAAGTATTATGTCCACAACATTTTTGCAACACTTTCACAACAAAATCTAGTTTGTAAGTTTTTACTAATTATAATTTGAACTTACCACTGAAATTATTTTCTATTCATCAGTAACAACCTGTTATTTAGAATTTATTACGAAAATGTTGTGAACATAACATTTCTTACAATTTTTTTTTCAACATTCAACGTACAAAAATTTTGGAGAGGTTGAATTTTATTTTTAATGGGCTCAATTGTTATTAAGGGTGTTCAAGTGTTTTTTTTAGGGTGGTCAAATATTTTTTTTAGAGTGGTCAAAAGATCCATGTTAATTTAAAACTCAAAATCTATTAAGTTATATTAAAAAAAAAAAAATTCAGGGTGGTCCTGTGACCACCCTGATTAACACTTGGCGTCGCCAGTGCCCAACTACTGCCCACTGTAGCAAGGTGTTAAAAAAAAAATTACTCCGTATTTGTTTAGGTACATGGTAGTTAAAGGAAAACATAAAGAAAAAATAAAAAAAGAATATTTAGTTAAAGTGGTAAAATAATAGAACATTTGATATTAGGTGTATTATAAAGTGAGTTGTTAAAATGGATAAAGTAATTTTTTAGATACTAAATGCTATATTTTATAACATTCTTAATGTGAATGCTCTAAGCTTTTACATGGTCTATGATAAATATCTATAATTCTTTTTGTTTTATTTTATTAGTCTTATGATCTTATACTCTATCATAAAAAAATAAAAAAGTCTTATGATCTTATATAATAAAATTTGTAATATATATATATATATATATTTATATCGTCATTCTTTTTTTTGATAATCATTTATATCGTCATTCTTATTATTTTTTAAGTGTTTTTGTTGATTTATTTTTTATAAGAAGAGACGCACAATGTCTCTAATAATAGAACAGTATACTAGGACTTTTATTGTGTTGTCATATCGACTTATATACCAAATAAATTTTAATTAAGTTATGTTTTGTTTTTCGTTTTTTAAAGTTTTTTGTTTGTAAATTTCTTTTGATGGTTCTTTTTATGTGTTTTAAATCATTTTATTTTTATAAATAATTCAATAGTTACATTAATGATCCATCCAACCCTCGTTTTTCTCTCATATTTTTTCTTTTTAAATTCTTCTCTCATGTTACTAAATAATTGTAATTTCTTTCTTTATTAAATTCTATGCATTTCATGATTAATGTTCGTATGCTTTTTGTTTTTTGTTTTTGTTTTTTATTTTTTATTTTATTTTATAGAGTTTCAACCTATGATTTTTGCTTTTAATGATTGTTCTTATCGTTGAACCAAAACACCTATTAGTTTTTGATATATGCGGAAATTGAATTTCAAATATTTTATTTAACGACAAGAAACTTTACCTAATCTTATTCACAAGTATTGTTTAATTTGTTTTTTGTGAGGAGAAACTAGATATGGGTCCACGGAAGACAGTGGAGAAAGTAAGTTTTATTCGGCTACAAGTTCATTGGACTAGTAGGTCTTAACGATTGTTCTTATCGTTGAACCAAGACACCTATTGATTTTTGATATATGCAGAAATTGAATTTCAGATATTTTATTTGACAACAAGATATTGTATTTGATCTCATTCACAAGCATTGTTTAATTTGTTTTTTGTGAGGAGAAACTAGATACGGGTCCACGCTAAGGATGACAATGGAGAAAGTAGGTTCTATTCGGCTACAAGTTTATTGGCCTAGTATTTCATTATTTAACTAAAAAAAAAAAAGTAGGTTTTATTGGCTACAAGTTCATTGGACTAGTATTCATCATTTACCAGCTATAAAAAAATAAAATAAAATAAAAAGGTATTCACGCTTTATTTGTTTTAGCATTAACGTTTTCTGAAAAATGGTTTATTTTCTAAAAAGCATTTTTTAGAAAAGTATCTCATTTTCTGGTGTTTGGTAACAACTTTGAAAATGTGCTTGAGAATGTTTTCTGATGTTTGGTATGCATAAATTTTTTATAACATTTCATGTATAATTTAAAATATGTGTATTATGTAAACCAACTAAATGTAATCAATATAAATAAAAAACCAATAATGAATTTGGTTTTCATACTAAAATTTTGACAATAAATACAATAAAAAATAGTTGTTCAATTTTCATGGTCTCTACCAATCATCTTGCTCATATATATAAACAGTAATTCTCATAATTCAAAATAATCATAAACTTCTTTTTAAATAGTTCAAAACCCCACATAGGCCAAATAGTTTAACCTGCATAATAATCTAGTACAAATAGTTTGATAAATGCCAAATTGTCCAAATTGACATGTCCAAATTCTAACAAAATGCACCTACATAATCAAAATTGGCTTGAATAATTGTTAAAGAAGTGCAGCCATTGTCTACGAAGTTTGTCATTTTTCAACATTAATGTATAAGTATAACTTACACTTATTAGATATTGGACTAATGGGCAATTTAGTAATTTGCAATTACGAAGTGAATGGAGGTTAAACTTAAATGTCAGACACATGGGAAATTGACCTGGGGATGCATATATATTCTTAACATGTATTTGTGGTTGATTGAATTAACATTTTTGGAGGCCAGCCTATTGTCTGTCCTGTGGACAGAAATATCTCAAATAGTATATATTTAGTGGATGAAAGGAGAGTACCCACAATATACTTCTTCTCACTATGTATACCAGGACGAAGATTGGAAATGGACTCGTTTATAAGGCCTTTGGAACTAGAAATCAAGCTTATATATGCCTGTGTCATGCATACATGAATAATAATAAAACATAATTAAAGCTATATTTTGTCCATAAAAAATAAGAACAGAGATTCATCCCACAGTACAATTTGAAATTCATCCCATGACCTCCTAATGGCTTAGATCCTAATATTTAGAGCTAAACAATTTTCTCTTAATTGGAAACTTATTCGGCAACTAACCAACCACTCCTAAGAGTATGGTGATAACAACGATAAGAACTAACAATAGATTACAAAATCAAAATAATGATAGAATGATAAAATAATTAAAGATGACGATAAGGCGGCAAAAAATTTATGTTTCATGCGGCTAAAGAAGAACGTAATATTTATAAGAGATGAGACGCTTGAGAGAGAGATTGTTTTCCATTTTTTATTTTTGAAAAATAACCTATAGAAAATAAGCCTTATTTTTATTAGGGTTTTTCGTTGACTAAAGAGAATTTTCCGTTGACCAATTTTTTTTTTTTTGTGCTACCAAACACTGAAAAATATTAAAAATTATCTTTATAGAAGGTTTTCCAATGAAACAAACAGAGCGTTAGTATTTAATTGACTGAGCCATCATATGTCGTTAACAAGAGCACTATTAATTATAATTAGCCTGGGCTCTTAAACAACTTGTCTTCATAAATTATCATTAATATATCACCATCATGCCAAGTAAACACCCAAAGTAAGTTGATCCGCAAAGCAAGCAAATGTTTCTTCCTCGCGTGAGCGCTTTGAGTTTGAAACAACTTGCCTAAATCATTCTTCAACTATTATATTGTGATAGTGATATGCACGTAACTGACGTAAGATATTGTTTTTTCAATAAAATAAAAAAATAAATATGGTTGATTAATTAATATAAGTTCTTTTAAAAATCTCAAACTATTAACAATAGCTTCTTTTTTTAAAATACTTTTTTTTTTTTTTAATGAGTAATACTATAGTCACAAACTATTTTATAACATTTTTACAAAATATTAATATGGCCAACCTTTTATTAGTTTTCATTTAGGCCCATCATTAATATCGTTTTTTCATTTACCAATAATCACTCACCACATTAGCAGTTTGTAAAATTTTTTGTAAAATATTTTGTATCTCTAGCATTATTCTTAAAAAAATAAAAAAAAATAAAAAAAAAACCTATAATGTTGGCTCCATAATGATGATTTTTTATCGTCTAGCCAAGATACTAATTGATTTTTTGTGTAGATGGAGTTTAAATCTCAAATCTCTCATTCAACGGCATGAGAGTTTAACAATTTAGTTAACTAAACCTACTATTAATAATAACATTTTAAACGAAATAACAATTTAGACTTGTTGGATCTTTGATAATAGAGTTGAATTAGTTTTATAATTTTAATGTATTTATAATGCAGTGAGATTTTTTTATTTTTTTATTTTTTATCATATACGTAGGGTAACTGGGTAAGAGAAGGCTGTACACTTTTCACAACCACAACTTCTAATTACCCAGCATTCATTATCAAATCTATAATATATGATATACTATCTTGTTAAAGAGAAAGCCTATATGATTTTCTGATAAGTAGTCAACCAAAAGTTGTAGCCTTCTCACCACCGCATACCCTTGGTGCGATAGTCACTCCACAAGTATAAGTGCTTATGGGGTGTGAGAGGTAATGGTAGAAGTTCAAGTCTTCAAGAGGGAGTTTCACATATATATACACTTAGATTAAGTTAAGGATAAAAATTCTATCTTATAAAAAAGTTGTAGCCTTCTCGCTGATGTAGCCTAGATCTCCAAGGCAAAATATTTAAAATCAAATCAAATTGACTCAAAACTATGGGAATTAATTGCCTACTTTATCTTTTACACACGGCACTTTGCAACTGATTGTGAAAAACTGTTTCTTTCTTATACCGTCAGTCATATAATAAACCATCATGTGAAGGTGTAGCTTGTAGGTCTAATCCTGTTGAGGGTTGTTTTTGGAAGCCCACAACTTGCAATGCTCAAGCCCAAAGGGCCTAAACAAAATGCAGAAGAGCAAGGGGTTAGAGGTGTTTTTGTTGTTGGGACATGTGTTGTTGTTTTGATTGGTTAATAGTTTGGATCGGTTTTGAGAGGGTAGTCGAGTTTGAATTTCATGTCAATGGGTCATCTATTGACCGCTATTGTCGTGCTTTCCCTTAAACAATAAAATAATATAATCAATAAATAGAATAAAATCAGAGATGCTATAGCTATAACATAAAACATCCAACATGTTAAAAACATGTTGCGAAATACTATAAAAGCATTAGAGCTTGTTGTGTAAAGATCGTGTCAGTAGTGATAAAATTGATTGTAAGCTGAAAATAACTAGGACTATATTAACAATAACTTCAAAGTGTAAGAACCAAGATGGTGTTTTTGCCTAACTCTTTATTGGATTAATATTTTCATAGTTAGATTACATATTTTTATTTTTCTTAATATGGATGTCAAATTTTATATTGATTAGATGTATTTATTCGATTCATAAACTCATGTTTTGTATAATTGTAAAATAATTTTAAAAAATGTTCAAATTTGAAGCTTTTATAAATGATATCATTATTGATTTATGATTATCTTGTAATTTTACAAGTACAGGGATAATAGAGAAAATGCAATGTAAAAAATATAAACCTAACCCATTCTTTCTTAGTATCCTTTTTCTTTCATCAACCATCAATCAGTAAGAGAGACAAGAAGGGCAATCTAGAGCAGCAATAACGGTAGTGGTAAGGGACTGGAGAGGGGTATTGTTACTTGCGTGTTCAAACGCAGTAAACTTCAACAATCCCCTCCAAGCAAAAACTGAGTCATTAAGATGGGCTATGGACATTGCCTCCCAATCCAATTACCAAGCCGTCATTTTTTTAAGGTGATGCTTTGACTTGCATCAAAGCTGTTCTGAGCAAGGGTACTGATGTGCCATGGAGAATCAAGAATGTAAAATCATTACTCTGAAAGGGGTAGTACCTCACACTTCCTTTTGCTGGGTTCTTAGAGAAGCCAATGGTGCTGCAAATTCTCTAGCCAAATGGTCTGTTAAGAGTAGATTTGTAAGTTCCTTTGACTTGTGCAACTGCCCTCCCTGTGTTAGTAATATTCCAGGGGTTGAGGAAAGTTAATCTTTTTGTTTGTAACCTTGTTTCTTGCTTTCAAGATGGCAATTGGGTATTCGGATTCTCCTTACATATAGGTACAAGTACAACTACCAATAATTGTATAGAACTATGGGTGATTCGCCACGGTCTGCAAAGGGTGTGGGATTGGG
Organism: Notholithocarpus densiflorus; assembly: GCA_030021035.2. Taxonomy (NCBI): domain Eukaryota; kingdom Viridiplantae; phylum Streptophyta; class Magnoliopsida; order Fagales; family Fagaceae; genus Notholithocarpus; species Notholithocarpus densiflorus. The sequence continues at coordinate 48,868 of JARYZH020000695.1, forward strand.
CTTTAGGAGCATCATTTTGGACCACCGAGGGTGGTTGGTCTAGTGGCCTTGGGCTCACTTCTAAGGATTTGGGAAGTGGAGGTCCCAAGTTCGAATCCTACAATGGGAAGCGCATAGGAAATAACTTCATGCTCTCAACTTATGCTCACTAGTGTCCTTAATTGGGCTGGATGCACAGCTATGACTTATCTGAATCCCCTGCTCTCACAGGCTTGGGCCTAACGGATAGAGTGTCACTATGGTCACACCTAAGTGCAAGACACCAACTCAGGTCACCCCTCTCTACCCATTTTTTTTTTCTCAACTAAATAAAAAGGTGCATCATTTTGGAATCTGATTCAAAAATAGCAATTAACTTATTCACTAACAGGGAAGATCCTTCACTAGGTCTTTCTACCTTGGTTTATGATTGCAGGGGGCTCATGGAGAGGCAATGGACGGTGCATCCACATGGACCACATCACGTGCAACAAGAGGGAGGCTAACGGAATAGCAAACGGACCAGCAAAGGGCAAAGATCAAAATAGTAGAATAAGGGAATATGACCACTTCCCACATTGTGTATGAAGCATATATATTTTGGACAATTTGGGTATTGGGCATATACGCCCATGCCCAATCAGTTTGTAAAAATATCCATTTTCCCACTTCCTAGACTTTAGAGTTGTTGCTCACAGCCCAGCAATCATTCAAAGTTCCATTAGTATTGACATTTAACAATGTCGAACCTCGCAAGGACTAGAATATCCTAGTTGAGGATCATTAAGGAATGAAGTATCCAATAATATTGCAAAATTCTGATAAGGTCTACAATGCTAACATGTAAAAGCAATCAATTTCATTAATTTTAACACCTATAAGAACTACAGGAACTCATTCAATATAAAAGAATACTGAAACAAAATAACTATTATAATTACAAAGTGATTGGAGAAAAACAAAAACAAAAACAAAAAAACAACTAGAAAATGTTTCTCTTTAAGCTATATACAGTAAATTCTTTCGTGTGACTATAGATTGACCAAAAACTCTATAGATTGACAAAAACTCTATACAGTGCTCCTTATTATCAGCCCTGCACTGCTAGGGCTTGCAAGTGATCTATAAAAACTTGCAAGCTCAAATCGTCTGTGAAAATAATATCCGATCCATCTGTGTATGTTGAATTCTGAGTAACAGATGGATTCAACTTTGCAAGAAGAAACCTTGCCTGACTACTATGCTGATCACATTTTATAATCTTGGGCACCGGAACTCTATCAACTATGAGCTGCTCTGCGTCAACCTCAGGAGCTTCTAATAGCTTTCTTAGATTCTCATGGTTTGGGTCCTTGTCATAACCAAGTTTCCTCCACTGAGCAATTTTGGACCCACAATGAATAACCACATGGAAATAAGAATCAAACAGCAAAATAACATCCGGAGAAATGGAGCGGACATCTAGGAGAACTGGAATTGGCGGCCCATCAAAGGAATATTGGAGAAGTGTAGGTTGGATCATGATAAGCGAACCCACCACCCCCTCACGGTTCAGCATCAGCCGGAAGAAGGAAGTTTCATCAGGAGAACTGTTGAATACATCTATAAACTGTGACCTCCTTAAGTAGTACATGAACTGTGGATAAAGTGAAAAGTTGGATGAAAGGCGGAAGGAAGAAGGATCTTCTTGGACATAGTCTCCAAACTTAGAAGCAAATCGGATCAGCGTGTCATCCAGCCATCTGATAACATCCCGAGCTTGACAATCCTCTGCTCGCTGAATAGCAAGTCTTGCCATCACTGAAGCTGCTGCTTCTTGATCGAACCCTGCAGCAATTTCTGGTGAGTTGTTTGCAACCCATCTTCTAGCAACAGTTGTCACTCTTTTTCGGATTCCCATGTTCCCATGTCGATATCGTGTAATGAACTGTATGGAGAATGCAGATCCAGGCTGGACCTTATGCTCTTCGTTCACTTGGAAGAAAAAAGAAAAGCATGTTTTGCTAGTGAGTGTACCCAACTTCCACATATAGGTACCACCCTCCCCAATCTCATTATTACTCACTAAATTGTTCTTTTTATGAAGGGAAACACAAGGTCCATGGGCTCCACATATTTTTAAATCTTTTGTGGTCACTATCTCAATAGTTGCATCAAAGTACATCTTCAAGTTTCCCTCTTCATCACGACTAAAAATATGCCTCAAGCATTTTCTAAATTGACTTGACTCGAATGACTCCACTAGCATCATGAATCCACCTGATCTCTCAACAGGGTCTTTTAGCTCTGCAGCTCCAACTTGATCAAGAGAACAAGCAAACAAATCAAGAACAATAGATGCATCAGATAATCTCGGTGATACTTGCTTGTAGAAGCTGCTAGATTTACTATAGTAAGGTGCATGACCATTAATAAGATCTCGGTGAGTTCTGATGGCGCTCCTAAAGTCTGAGTCCACGACAATTCCTGGGCCTAAAGTTGCTGGTCCAGACGTGAAGACCATGATCCGGGAGCCTGTATTCACTAAGCATCCTTCTAAAAGTCCAAGTGCAGCTAAAATTGCTGTTCCTGTGGACCTTAAAGGGCGATGTCCTGGCATGACCTGTGGTGAAGAATGGATCTCTTCTATTGCAGTGGTAATATTGAACTCACATTCAGATACTGGTAGCAAAAACCCCTGCTTTTGGATAACTGGCGTCTTTCCAAGATACTGTTGCTTTGTGCGAGTAAGACCCAGAAACTGTTGGGTCTGAGAGTTTAAGGAAAGGAAGAAACCTTTTAAAATTTAAGCAAATACAAGAGGAAGGAAATTTAAACAAATTTATGACACACACAGGAAGCAGACATGTTTGTTTGTATGCATGACATGGCCACACTCTAACCTACCTTCTTTATCACTTTATCTCTAGAAGAAGCAAAGCACAAGTACAATAAGAGAGAACAAAGGAGAGATGTAGAGGGATCAAGGCCTGTCTAGCCTTTCAATCTTAAACCAGCCTAGAGACTATGGTATTGGAGAGAATGACCACTTATCAGATTTTCAGAATCACCAAAAAAAACTAGAAGACATTGAGCCTTACACAACCAGCAAAAGAACCTCCTTTATATATCAAAACATTTTTTCATAGTTTCATACACCAAATTCTCCTAAGAAATCCGCTTTCTTTTTTAACCACTTCATATATCGGATGTTGTATGCATCCTCCCTCTCACATATCTCACACTGTTGGGGCCTACGTACTATGAGAGGGAGGATGCATATTTCTGAATTATGAGATAATTATTGTGTTTGATGAGGTGTGGTCCCCAAGCCCCAGCCAATAGTGTTATCATTTGGGATTTTTTCCTAAGAAATTAACTACACACACACCCAAAAAAAAAGTCTTCCTAACAAGCGCCACTCCAAGTGCAAAGTGCAAACATTATTTTTTGATAGGCAAAGTGCAAACATTATGATGAGGCATAATAGTATGAATATGACTACTACTTGAACCATGCAATTGAATCTTATAAGGACATTGTAGAACACAATCAAAACTACTATTTATAGTTTCATACACCAAATTCTCCAAAGAAATTAACCCTTTTTTTTAAACACCTAAGTCTTGGCTCCAAAGGGAGGGGAAATGGGAGATTTGAAATAATGACCCCCATTTCATGAAGAAGTTATCTAATTTATCGGATGTAAGCATCCTCCTCACAGCATACAGGTCCTACAGTTGTGAGGTCCACACACCGTGAGAGAAAGGATGCATATATTGCAATTCATAAAGTGTTGTCCCCCAGCTGAGCTGATTCTGCTACCATTTGGGATCCCTCCTAAGAAATTAACTCAAGATTCAAAAAAAAAAAACTGTCTTCCTAGCAAGCACCACTCCAAGTGCAAACATTATGATTAGGAATAATATGACTACTAATTGTACCATGCAATTGAATCTTATTAGAACATATTAAAAGAAACACAACCAAAAAAAAGTAGAACATTATAAGCAATATGTACAAAATATAAGCAATTAAGTCTAGAGACAAATCAAATTTCACTTTTTTTTCTTTTTTTTACAATTGTTGAGGTGACAAGTTGTGATTGGTGTTCTATAAAAGTAATGTCTCAAATTTGATGTGTGTGTAGCATTGTTGAACATTATTATAAGTACCTGCTCCGAAGAAATCTCGCGCTCTCCATGAAACAAGACAACCCTCGAACACTCCGAAAACCCAAGATCATGGACACGAACCATGGAATCAAAAGTAACCAATCCCACAAGCGCGTTCTCCGGCAACTGCTCCACAACAAGCAATAGCTCATTCTTAAGCGCCCCGAGCTCCTCCTCCGCTGTACACGTGTCCACCACGAACACAAACGCCGGCCCCACTACTTTCCTCAAAGAATCCAAACCCGACAGCGACGAAGTGGACGAAAACGACGACGCCATGGACATGGACATGGACGTCAGCGACATGGACGAAGACGGAGACGACATGCCGTTCAGCTTGGGATTGAAGAAGGAGTACTCGACGGTACTGTAGGTCGGGAAAAGCTCGGCGGGGAGATTGGTTTCTCCGATGCCGGAGTAAGAGCGCGGAAATGGGTTTTTCTTGTAGCAGAAGGGGCAGAACCAAATGCGAGAGGTGTAGTCGAGGCGAGCGTATGGGTTCAACACGGCGCCGCATTGAGAGCAGAGGAGAGGGTCGTAAGGGAGGATTGGGAGCTCTGTAGATTGCATCAATGGAGTGCACATCACGCTTAGAGGGACTAGGAGAGCTGTGGCTTCGGATTTCGACGCTGGCCATGAGTTCCATGACCAGCGGAGGCCTTCGATGGCCTCTAATTCGAGGAAATCCATAGATGGGTTTGTGGAGGTAGAGGTGGAGAGGGAGGGGTTAACCTAGTTTGATGAGTATCTGTAAAGGAAGAGAGAGAGAATCATTTTTTTTTTTTTTGTTTGTTGGCGTGAAACAAAGGAAAAGAAAGAGTGAAGATGGGGAAGAAGAAATGGAAAAGCAAGGGAGAAAGGGGTTGTTTCATGTTTGGTTCTCGGGAAAGTTAGTGAAAAACCCCTGATTGGAGAAGGTTCCGAGTTATTAATGTTACAGTTTATTGCAAATTGACCCCACTATAACTTTGGGGTATTTTAATTTTGCCCCTCTCAAGTTTTTTTTTTTTTTTTGGTTAAAAGGAAATATATTAAAACATTAGCTAGCCACAAAAGGCGAAGTATTGGCTGAAAGCCTTAGAGAATACAGACCAGAAGCATTTGAATTAAGTAGTACATAAAAATTATCATTAGGGGAAGCTCTAAAACAACAAAATCCTCTAAGAGGTAGCATCCACCCTTAGCAAGTGAATCCGCACAGCGGTTGGCCTCACCCCCTCTCAAGTTTAATCCCACTTCTTCCCTCTATGTTATTAATGAATTATTGGTAAGTAATGCAATTAAAATTTGAACACAGTTTTTCTCCAAACCGGATTAGAAGAATTTCATTCAACCTATTATATAGCAATTCATAAAACCATCTACTTGTATTATTTAAAGAAATCACATAACTCATTAAATATATTATATAACTTAAAATACACATAGATGGTTTTATAAATCGTCACGTGGTTTGAGAAATTTTCTTAACTAGTTTATACATAAACTTTTTCCTTTAAATTGAGGGTAAATTAAACCAATCTCTCTTAATGTTTTACAAAATAACACTCTTCTCCAAACATTCTATAAAATGACACTTTTCTCCAAACATTTTACGAAATAACACTCCACTAAACTAGATATCTTAATGGTACTCTCTACAAGGATTTTTTTTTTTTTTTCAAAATAACACCTATTTTCAAACAATTTTGTTAGTTAACAAGGTTTCCAAACTATTTAGTAAACTAGCATCTCGAGTTTACTATAGCAAATCAATTCTCTAATACTCGAGTTTAGGGGTGGAACTCAAGTTTGAGAGACTCGAGTTCCAGTTCTTGCAAAAAATATGTTACCATTCTTCCTTCTTTTTTCTTTCTCCAGACCAAATCAAGGATTTAGAATATACCCAAACCCAAAGGCTCGGCCATGGAAGTTCAGAGAGCAGATGGTGGCCATGGAAGTTGAGATCAGGCCACCACCGATGGTGGCGATGATTGTCGGAGCCTTCGCCACCATTGTCTGGAGCCTTCTCCGCAATCCGATCAGAGGGATTTGGGTTTGTAGGGTTGTAGATCTGGGTTTGTTGTTTTTCTAGGTTGCTGTCTTTGGTTTTTTGGTTTGCTTCTTGCTTCGTTATGGTGTTTCGGGTCTCTTGCTTCGTTCTGGTTTGCTTGCTTTGTTCTGGTGTTTTGGGTTTCTTGCTTCATTCTGGTGTTTTGGGTTTCTTGCTTCGTTCTGGTGTTTTAGGTGTTTTCGTGTTTGCTTCAAGGAAATTGAGTCTCTTAGGCTCGAGTTCCTTAGACTCGAGATGTTAGTTTCCTAAATAGTTTGGAAACGTTGCTAACTAACAAAATTGTTTGGAGATTGGAATTAGTTTGCAATTTTTCCCCTCTCTACAATGGCCTTCACTTCACCCTTGGACCCTTTTTGCTGTTAGCTTTAACTGATGTGATTAGGCTAGTGACCTATGTTGCTCTACATCTGGTTTCATTGTCTTCTTACTCTCTAATTCGTTCACTTGGTCTACCCTTGCTATTTCTTCCAATTCAGTCTTCCATGCTCATACAAAGCATATTGAAATTGATTATCACTTTGTATGAGAATGGGATCTTTGCAAAGATCTTAAAATTTGATTTGTCTCCAGTATATAACAATTGGTAGATATCTTCATTAAATCCTTGCTCTCTTCTCGTTTTATTGATCTTTAAACCAAAATTCTGGGTTGTTGTTTCCCTATTCGTTTAAGGTGAGAGGTTCACACAAATGATTAACCTAAGTGTGCATACCCAAATTCTACTATGTGGACCGGGCTTGGAATTGGGCTCACAATCTACTTGTATAGTAGGCCTAGTATTTCCTACTAAGGGCAGTTCCACCTCAAATCACTCTATAGCTTCCCTTAATCCCAGTGAACACTCTTACTCTCTTCTCTATGTTACTCACTCCCAGGTTTCGCTCATTTGCTTTCTCTCTCGCTCTCTTACTTTCTTACTTTTTCTCTCCAGAATTGCCAGCCCCCACCTTCTCATTCTATTCTCCTATTTATAGCTTGAGATGGGTGGAGGTGTTATGATTACTTCCTGATCTCACTCGTGTGGATGGGATCCAATCTCATCATTTCTGATAAGAAGATGCTCTGTTGGGAACGGTGGTAATGGCATTGGAACTGGTTCCAGCCTCCAAAAGAATGTTTGGCAGCGATACTCCCCAAGGCAATACCGGGATGCCGAGAACATTGGATGTTCTCTGCAACTACATTCCCGATCAAGTTATACTTGATCAGCATGGGCTTGTTTCTGATATGTTCAGGACAAGATGGACCTATTACATCATTTGGGCCCAAATTGGGCTTTAAAGCGTGCCCGGACCGAGGCCAAAGATCCAATGGGCATGGGATCACGTACTATACCATAAGGTCAGGGCCCAAAGTTCAATGGGCCCGAGATCATACCCGTACACTAAGGATTCACAAGCTAAAAGGAATAATTTGTGGCTTTGCATGTTTATCTGTTGCATGCTGTTTCTAGCTTATTGCATTAGTGATTTTTGGTGTCAAATGATATGTCATTTATGTCATCTTTATATTACATGGCCGGTAGTCAAGGCCGGATCTATAGGTGATGCAATTGATGCAATTGCCTAAAGCCCCCAAATAAAAGAAGGCCCCTACTTGTAAAAAAAAAAATTTATATATATAATATGTTTATCTATATATTTTAATTAAAAAAAATTAAGCACTTTTATTGGTCAATAAAATGCATTAAAAAGGCCCCATTGTATCCTAAAATGCAAAAGATTAAAAGGGAAAAAACAAAAATAGTCAAACTTCAGCTAAAAAAATTAAATTTTAGGAGACAAATTTATTAACTCATTCTTGAAATATGCTAAAATCAAAATTAATAGCAGACAAATTCATTAATAATACAATGTAATTTTCTTGAAATATGCTAAAATAGAGATTATAAATTTCAAAAACAAAAGAAAAATCCCTCATCTCTCTATCTCTCTGCCTCTCCATCTATATTCTTACGGTCTTACCTTTGTTTTCTTCATCTTCGTCTTGATTCTTGATCTTTTTCCATAAACTCAGTCAGTCAGTCAGTCTAGCTTGAAATTTTTCTTTGTTGATTCCAGGCTCCAGCGTACCAGTCTACCAGTCACAAGTATTCTTCTTCAGACTTCAGTTCTTCCCCTCTTTCTCTTTGTCTTTCCGAAAATGAAGACTCATAGTCTTCTAGACTTCTATTTATTTCACTTAAAATATATATATATATATATATATATATATATATATATATTGTTTGTTTCACACTTTCACTGCACAATTGTTTGATGGGAGGGGACACGTTTTTTGCAACTATGATAGCTTTTCTGCCCCTCTTTGGACCCTTTTCTGCCATGATAATTGATAGGACACGTTTAGGCTGGACGGTTTCTCACCTTTATTGTACCAATTAATAATTTGATATGTACCATATCAACTTATTTGTATTATAGTGACACTAATTTATTAAATCATGTATTAAATTAATTTTTATTCGTGCAGGTTTAAACTTTAAAGTGGTCACCGCTTTAGAAAAATTGCAATAACAAGGTTCTATTGTTCTATACTTTAAAATTTATTTTTAGTTAAATTATCATTTTTAATTATAAATTGTGTTTTATTTATCAAAAGGTCCCATTTTAAATTTTCGCCTAAGGCCCCAAAAGTTGTTGAGCCGGCCCTGCAGGTAGTTTATTGTAACAACTAATTAGTGAAGTTATTTTTACTATTTAGAGTTATTTTAGTGAAGTTATTTTCTTCAGCTTTGCCATATGGGTATGATAGTGAAATAAGTTCTTTGAAAAAGAGAGTTTTGGTATTTATAACAAAGTCAAAGGCCATCTTTGTTAGTGAAATGGGTGCTAAGAGATTTCTAGAAACAAAGAATTTATATTCCCATTATCTAAAAATTGAAATTTGGTGGGTTCCAGTTAGCTCAACTGGTAAAGTCTCTGATGGTTGTATAAGAGATTTGGGGTTCAATCCCCACCTACACCAAAAACTGATTGGTGTCTTGGTCTAATGATAAAGAGCTATCATCAAGAGCGGACGCCATAAGTTAAAACTCTTTCAAAAAATTTTTTTTTTTTTTTGAAATTTGTAAATATTGTTATTTTGTTGGAGGTAGAGATAAATTGGGAGAGCTATCGGCTGAAATATAGTGCAATACAATTCCCAATTTTGGCATTTTATTATGCAGCCTTTAGCAGTAAAATTTGGCCCTTAATGCCATATCAATCCACCAATGACATTTCATTGTTTCAGTACATTTTCTAAAACCAACCGACCTACTAAGACTATATATATGAAAACTTTGTTGTAAAAAAGATATAACTATTCAATAGCAAAAAAAAAAAATTTCATCTTTCGGCAATATAAAAGAGTGGATGACCATTTGAAATATATTAGTTACATACCTTCAGAATCTCAGTTTTATTATGCGTTGCACGATTTTATGATAAAACTTATAGAATATACTAGCCTCTAAGCACACGCGTTGCGCATGCTCAAAGGCTCTTCTATATTTTTAGGTAAAGATTAAAAAAAAATGAAATTTGTATATATTGTTATTTTGTTGGAAGTGGAGATAAATTGGGAGAGGTATCGGCCTAAATATAGTGCAATACAATTCCCAACTTTGGCATTTTATCATGCGGCCTTTAGCAGTAAAATTTGGCCCTTAATGCCATATCAATCCTCCAATGACATTTCATTGTTTCAGTAAATTTTCTAAAACCAACCAACCTACTAAGACTATATATATGAAAACTTTGTTGTAAAGATAGATATAACTATTCAATAGCAAAAACCTTTTTTGCATCTTTCGACAATATAAAAGAGTGGATGACCACTCGAAATATATTAGTTACATACCTTTAGAATCTCAATTTTATTATGTGTTGCACGATTTTATGATAAAACTTATAGAATATATTAGCCTCTAAGCATGCGTGTTGTGCATGCTCAGAGGCTCTTCTATTTTTTTGGGTAAAGGTTAAATTTTGCATTTATTATATTAAAAAAAAAAAAACCTAAATTTTAGGTAATAAAAAGATGAGCGTGAAGGGAAAAAAATTCCCAAATTTTAGGAGTAAAAATTGAAATTTGTAAATATTGTTATTTTGTTGGAAGTGGAGATAAATTGGGAGAGGTATCAGCCGAATAGTGCAATACAATTCCCAATTTTGGCATTTTATTATGCGGCCTTTGGCAGTAAAATTTGGCCCTTAATGCCATATCAATCCTCTAATGACATTTCATTGTTTCAGTACATTTTCTAAAACCAACCGACCTGCTAAGACTATATAATATATATATATATATATATATATTTATATATATATGAAAACTTTGTTGTAATGATAGATATAACTATTCAATAGCAAAAACCTTTTTTTTGCATCTTTTGGCAATATAAAAGAGTGGATGACCACTTGAAATATATTAGTTACATACCTTCAGAATCTTAGTTTTATTATGCGTTGCACGATTTTATGATAAAACTTATAGAATATACTAGCCTCTAAGCACAAAGGAAATATTATTATTATTATAGAGAGGAAAGAATGCACACCTGCGTTGTCATGTGATTTAGGCATTCACATATTGGAGTAAGCTTCACTCCAAAAATGATATATAAGGTTATATATATTGGTAGAGTTCCATTTGATATAGAATTTATTTAAATCCTATTGAAATTAAGATCTATAATCAATGTGTTTGTTCTTATCCCATAAAAAGTATAAAAAAAAAAATGTCATATGAATAGAATGAAAAAAGAAGAAGAAGTTGATATCAACATAATGTAAAATATTGGGGGAAAAAAGAACATGAATGGGGCAGGAAGGAAATATAAGATAGATTTTTATTTGTAAAGGATGTATAAATTGGTAGAGTCTCATTTGATATAAAATATAAATCCTATGAGACAGTAAGGAAATATAGGATATAAATTTTTTTTAAGGATGAATATGTTGGTAGAGTCCATTTGATATAAAATTTAAATCCTATTGAAATTAGAAATTGTGTATATATATATATATATATATATTTATTTATATATATATTTGTAGAGTCTCATTTGATATAATTATAGAGTTTAAATCCTATTGAAATTATAATTTCTAATCAATGTTAACATAAAAAATGAAAAAAAAGAAGAAGAAGAAGAAGAAAGAAAACGTGATCGATGGCTGTAAGGAAATATGATAGATTTTTTTTTTTTTTTATGGAGTAATTATATGGTTTTTCAGGATTATCTAAAAATTTCCTGATTAGGTGATAATTTATGTCCCCCTTAAGTATAGTGTGTATGACACCAAACAACTAAATTTAATTTTAAAAAAAAAGAAATTTAATGAATTTTCTGTAATTTGGTATTGCCACTTGGCATAACCACGGTTTCTAAGCTCAAATTTTAATTTTTTTTAAATAGAGTTATTATACGGTTTGTTAGAATTATCTAAAAATTTCTTAATTATGTTATAATTTAGGTTTCCCTTAAGTTTAGTGGTTGTATAGCACCAAACAACTAAATTTAATTATAAAAAAAAGATATTTAATGAATTTTCTACAATTTGGTGTTGTCACTTGACGCAACCACGGCTTCTAAGCCAAGCGTTTATTATATAGTAGTATATGATATGATATGATATGATATGATTTCACATAATGAAAGATTTTATTATTATTATTATTATTATTTATTTGTGAAAACATAATGAGAGTTTTTTTTTTAGAATGTTTCAACTTATGACGTATACTCTTGATAATAGCTCTATATTATTAGACCAAGAAACCAATCAGTTTTTGGTGTAAGCGAAAATTGAATCTCTGATTTCTTATTTAATTATTAGAAACTTTACCGGTTAACCTAACAAAAAAACGTAAGGAAAGTTTAAATCCTTCCATTTGTCAAATTCTATGCAATAATTCACTCATTCACCTAAGTCCCAACCACAAGGTAAATAATATAGTAAAAGTGCAACACTCATTGGGCCCATTTAGTATTAAAAGTCCTGCTACCTAGTTCTGGGTCCACGTCTACAAAGCCCAATCCATTAAACTCGACACCTAGTTTCCCCGACAACACACACAGCCTCTCTTTTTCCTTGGTTTGGTTTTGGTATCTCACTGGGTTTAACGGAGTACCAAATTGGCAACAATTAAAAGTTAGAGGACTGAAATGATAAAACTGAAAGTTAGAGGACTGAAATGAAAAAGATTGAAAGTTAGAGGGTCAGTTTTGCATTTTTGCCTAGATATAACTATTCAATAGCAAAAACCATTTTTGCATCTTTCGGCAATATAAAAGAGTGGATGACCACTTGAAATATATTAGTTACATACCTTCAAAATCTTAGTTTTATTATGCGTTGTACAATTTTATGATAAAACTTATAGAATATACTAGCCTCTAAGGACGAAGGAAATATTATTATTATTATTATTATTATTATAGAGAGGAAAGAATGCACACCTGCGTTGTCATGTGATTTAGGCATTCACATATTGGAGTAAGCTTCACTCTAAAAATGATATATAAGGTTATATATATTGGTATAGTTCCATTTGATATAGAATTTATTTAAATCCTATTGAAATTAAGATCTATAATCAATGTGTTTGTTCTTATCCCATAAAAAGTAGAATAAAAAAAAATGTCATATGAATAGAATGAAAAAAGAAGAAGAAGTTGATATCAACATAATGTAAAATATTGGGGAAAAAAAGAACATGAATGGGGCAGGAAGGAAATATAAGATAGATTTTTATTTTTAAAGGATGTATAAATTGGTAGAGTCTCATTTGATATAAAATATAAATCCTAGGAGACAGTAAGGAAATATAGGATATAAATATTTTTTAAGGATGAATATGTTGGTAGAGTCCATTTGATATAAAATTTAAATCCTATTGAAATTAAAAATGGTATATATATATAGATATATATATATATATATATTTGTAGAGTCTCATTTGATATAATTATAGAGTTTAAATCCTATTGAAATTATAATTTCTAATCAACGTTTACATAAAAATGAAAAAAAAAGAAGAAGAAGAAGAAAGAAAACGTGATCGATGGCTGTAAGGAAATATGATAGATTTTTTTAATGGAGTAATTATACGGTTTTTCAGGATTATCTAAAAATTTCCTGATTAGGTGATAATTTATGTCCCCCTTAAGTATAGTGTGTATGACACCAAACAACTAAATTTAATTTTTTTAAAAAGAAATTTAATGAATTTTCTGCAATTTGGTATTGCCACTTAGCATAACCACGGTTTCTAAGCACAAATTTTAATTTTTTGTTGAATAGAGTTATTATACGGTTTGTTAGAATTATCTAAATTTTTTTTAATTATGTGATAATTTAGGTCTCCCTTAAGTTTAGTGGTTGTATAGCACCAAACAACTAAATTTAATTAAAAAAAAGAAATTTAATGAATTTTTTGCAATTTGGTGTTGTCACTTGGCGCAACCACGGCTTCTAAGCCAAACGTTTATTATATAATATATATGTTATGATATGATATAATTTCACATAATGAAAGATTTTATTATTATTTATTTGTGAAAACATAATGAGAGTTTTTTTTTTTTGAGAGTTTTTTTTATAGAAAGTTTCAACCTATGACGTCTGCTCTTAATGATGACTCTATATTATTAGACCAAGAGACCAATCAGTTTTTGGTGTAAGCGAAAATTGAATCTCTGATTTTTTATTTAATCATTAAAAACTTTGCCGGTTGAACTAATTAAAAAAACGTAAGAAAAAGTTTAAATCCTTCCATTTGTCAAATTCTATGCAAAGATTCACTCATTCACCTAAGTCTCAACCACAAGGTAAATAATATAGTAAAAGTGCAACACTCATTGGGCCCATTTAGTATTAAAAGTCCTGCTACCTAGTTCTGGGTCCACGTCTACAAAGCCCAATCCATTAAACTCGACACCTAGTTTCCCCGACAACACACACAGCCTCTTTTTCCTTGGTTTGGTTTTGGTATCTCACTGGGTTCATGTTCATTACTGGGGTTCAGTGAGAGGTCAAATTGCTGAGTTCGAAATTTATTCACACGAGTGAGTGAGTGGTGCAAATTGTTGGGGGTTCATTACAGGAGTGAGTGAGTGAGTGCTGGGCTGATGAGGTTCGGGTTCAGTTGTGTGGTGGTGTGGTGTTGGTTTCACACGAGATTGTAAATCCCATCATTTTAATAATTTCAATACATTTACTAATTCCTTCACTCGGAGACTATATATTGTCTATTTCTCTAATCTCTCAACAATAATGTTTGGTATTTCCTACGGAGAGCTCTTCCTTTTGGTCGGTGCCACTGCTGCTCTCGTCGGTACTCTCTCTCTCTCTTTTGCATTTTGGATTCTAATGGGTTTACTTGAAATTTCTATATTTCTGAGTTGTGGGGGTCCTTAGCTTTATGGAAATGTTGTTTGGAAGCAAAAATTGAAATGGGTTTTTGATTATAGGCACAAAGGATCTCCCTGTTATTGCAAAAACTGCAGGGAGGTTAGCGGGTCGAGCAATCGGGTACGTTCAACTGGCTCGTGGCCAATTCGATAATGTTATGCACAAGTCTCAAGCTAGCCAGGTACTCAAATTCTTTTCACTTCTCCTTTTATTTATTTATTAGTCTTTAACATATGGTGATTGGGGTTAGATGTGTTTAAATTTAATTTTAATCTTTCGATTAGCGGTTCTAGCTAGTTTGGTTATTGTACCTGTCTGAATGTCCTATGGAGATGGTGTTAAATTGTGGTTTATTAGTGTGTTGCACAAGTTTAATGTTGAATAGGTGGACTTTTATTTTTGTTGAAGATGGTAACTTAAAGAGCATGCATTTTACAGAAAAGAAGAAAAGAGATGACAATAGTGAGCCTCTCCGAAGGAAGTTTATAGAGTTATCAAAAAGATAAACAATTAGTACCCCTTTTTTGAAGGTGATAGCGAAAATATATTCATGGTTAGGACGAATTGTAGGTTTGGAAATTTTATAGCAAAAAGATGTATGAAATATTTTCCAACTTAAGTTACGTTCTTTGCACTAAATTTTAGGTTCACAAAGAACTTCAAGAAACAATGGCACAACTAGAGGCTATTCGTTATGAAATTCGAAGTGTCTCTCTCATTAATCCTAGCCCTTTGACGCGAAGAATGATGGACAATCCTGAGGGTCCTGCTCCTGAAAGAAATTCTGGTACTTTCAGCCTCCAAACGTTTAAGTTATTGATTGCATGTTTTACTCCCCTCTGTTAAAATGTTATATGCATTTTTTGTTTGTCATCTTCATTATTTTCTTAAGCAGACAATTGTTCGTCTGAGAAGTTTGAAAAAGAGCAGAAGCCAACAAATAATGTGATGAAGGTTTTGGTTCTTTTTCATATTGTTAATTTTATTTCTTAATTACTTTGAATGATCTTAATTTCTTTTTATGTTTTTTTTCTCAGGATCATAGTTTTAAAACTTCAGGTTCGGTTAATTTGCAAAGCCAAGCAACTGCTTATGCTAGATTGGCTGAATCTGAAGCCATAAGGACTGGTTCTTTGAAGAGTAATGCAGCAATAGAAAACCTTAAGGATGAAGCTGGTCTCTTCACTATCCTCCCAGTTTCAGCCGAAAGCACTGGGATGCTACCAAATCGCAAGGGTAAATAGTCTACCTATTTATCACTTATTATTCTTATTCATCTCTCTCTTGTGCTTCAACTTAATTTTTGTGAACAAAAATTTATGTTGGTTCTGTCATTAGTTCTATGTCCCAATTCAAGCACAATAAAATGAGCAGTCTGGACTGGAAATTCTCTTGCCATATTAAATAAAAAAATAAGATTTTTCCTCAGTAATGTTTCTAGAAGCAAGTTTCTAGTTATTTTGGTGGATTTCTTCAACCTATTGTACTGTGCCATTGGATATCCTCAATCCCTGGTCATGTGCCACTTCTTATTGCAATTAACAATGGTTTAAAATTTGAGTTTCATAAAAGAAGAAATAGGCAAAGATCATTCTGATATTTTTGCTAAGAAGCATTACAATGGTGTAGTTGTGTATGTGTGTTTTCAAAGTAATTTGAAGGAGAGGAGTAATTGAATGCCTTATAAACAAAAGTCCTAACTCCTAAGCTTGCCTCAACAGGATTACTCTAACTCTCAGGGTAGCTTAGACACTTATAAAGCTATCATCCAACTCTTTCCCTAGAGAAGTGGGGCAGTGCCCACGGGAGATCCATGGTACATTGCTGTAGTTACTAAGGGTAGTAAAGAGCTACAAGTATGCAACCTTCTTTTAGAATTTTATATTTGTTGCTGAAGGCTTAAGTTTGATAGTTGTAACAAAGAGCAATTAGAATTGTGATTGTAAGGCCTTCAATCTGATATGCATTTTCAAAGGGGTATCTGGTTTGATTTGGCAGGCAGGAAATTCATAGAATGATTTATTGAGATAGATTAATTTTCTCATTATGTAAAGAGTATACTTAGTTGTTAGACTCTTATTTTTCTTTTCTTTTATTTCTATATACTGACAATTGACTAATTACATAAGAAATGCATTACATTATATGTTTATCTTGTATTTTTTTTGCAATGAATTGAACTAATAACCTCAGTTAACTGGTTAGTGGTGGGAATTTAGATTAGTGGCCTAAATGATTCCCCTTATGAATTTCGTTTTTCTTTTCTTTCACACAGTAAATGTAGAACTGTTTGTCAGAGTGCCTATATAATATGCTTTTACACCATACAATGCCATATGTGAGAAGATTTTCCACCATTTTATTTCCTTGTTTGTGTTTAGTGATTCCCCTGTTAGGTAGTATTTTACAACATCCTCTGCAAACACGTTATCATTTCTACATTTGACAATTGCTACCCCTAATCAGAGGGTATTTTTGGTACTTCGAAAAAAAAAGGAATGGTCAAAGAACTC
Source organism: Notholithocarpus densiflorus (assembly GCA_030021035.2). Lineage (NCBI taxonomy): Eukaryota > Viridiplantae > Streptophyta > Magnoliopsida > Fagales > Fagaceae > Notholithocarpus > Notholithocarpus densiflorus. The sequence continues at coordinate 65,969 of JARYZH020000695.1, forward strand.
CTTATGCTCATGCTTTTGTTGCTATTAGTACTGTAGTGATGCAGATGTGACAAATTGAGGTGTATTTCAGCATGTGACTTACCTCCAAAATAATTATGACTTTTTCACTTGCTTTCCTTTGTGAGATGTCCTAAAATACATTCCCACTTAAAAGAGTGAATGGTCTTCTTCAATTATTTATATCACCCTTACGTTGTTTTTTAAAAAAAGAAGAAGATTCGTATTAAAAATTGTGCCACCTCTAATATAATGTAATAAATGACATTTTAGGAAGATTACTTTCATATTTTTATTTATAATTGTGTCTTTGCAAACCAATACATAAAATTGGGATGGAGGAAGCTTTATAATTGCTTATTTTTTTAACTAAAAAAAAAAAGTCATAGGAAAATTTATGAGTCATTTCCTGTGAACATTTTTCACCTTTAGCATATTAGTGTCTGCATCTTTAACTATTACTGTAAACATTTGTTCTGGCATTTGCATCAACTGCTTACACTTTTTTACGAAGATCATTGGGCATGCATTTTTTTCCCCGAATAGAATTTGCAAGGAGTTTCTCATTTGCATGTCAAATATTTTATATTTATATTCAAACAATTACCCTGTGGATGTGGTGGCAGAAAGTGTGAAAGGATCAGACATTGTGTTGGAAGCAATAGTTGAAGCAGAAGTAGCACATAACGCCAAAGATTTCTTTTCACAGCCCCAGAATCAAATACAATGAGTAGACAGGTAATCCTAATTTTAGATCTACTGTCTGCACTGTTGATTTTTCTGAATCTTTCGTGAATCTTGTATATGTATATATTATTGGTAATACTTAATGAAGATGTATACTGATTGGAGATCCTTTCTATTTGAGTTTTGCTAGCTGCCGCTTGCTCTAATGGTAAAGTTGCTCTTACATTATATGAAACCAGTATACCACACCTTATGCAAGTCAGTTCCTTCGAATTCTTAATCTAAAACATGCTTGCCAGTTTTTTTGGTACAATCTTTTGGTGGTAATGCAGCAAAGTTGCTTGGGGGCTTGACTATCAAGCTTCATTAATTGGAAATTTTATTCAAATGCTTAGATCTAATGAGAGCTCGGGCTCAAATGACACTTCTCTCATAAGAATGACAGGGTGAGGTTATGGACTCAAGCCTGTTGTGTAACTAACCAATAAAAAAATGCTTAGATTCAAGAATTGAAAATGTCAGAATGGACTAGTCTTAAAATTATTGTTCAAGATTGCTACTCTTCTGTGGGATACTTACTGCTCATACACAGGCAAAAAGGCAGTTCGGCAAAAATAGACACATGCTCACACCAGAGTTGTCAGAGCAAGCGTTTAACTAGAATTAACTGATTAAATGTATTTAGTAGCTACTCTTTGCAGGTGCTTATCCAAAAAAATTTAATTAAAGGATGTAAAAAATTGTTTGTTTGTTTGTATGTATGTATATAAACAAATTTGGTACGTGGTATGGGCGCATACAACTTAGATGAGTTCTTGGTATTAAACTGTGGTGGTCATGCAGGGATCGACGTGTTCATCCAAAAGTAAAGGACGGCATGGCTTTTCCAAATTTTTTTTGAGTAAAAAAAAGAATTTTTTTAAAATAAAAAATTTTACTTCCTAAAAATAACCATTAATACAAGTTTGGCTAATTGGTGCTTTTAACTGAAAAATAAAAGGGTTGGTTAAATTAGTAATCCTGAATTTGTTCCCGCAAGCATGTTTGTGTTTGGCCTCCATAGGTTTGAACAAGTTGCAAATTTTAAGTTTATGACATAATTTGGCTTTCAACGTATTGTACTAGGTTTATCTTTCAGCTTCACTTTGGAGTCTTTTAGCAGATAGCTGCATTGTTTCTTGGGGTAATCTCTCGTCTTTTTTTATTTATTTTTTATTATTTTTATGAATGAGAAGATTGCATTGCAACAAATGAAAAAGAGTACAAAGTTTAAGTAACAACACCTAATAGCAAAACTGGAACAACCAGTGAACACCAAAACTAACTCACATACAAGGGAAAGGAATTAAGAAGAAGAAGATTTAAGATCATTTTAAGATATTCCCCATACACAACACAAAACTCTGTATTGGACAGAAATATAGTAAAATAGCCGTTCCCTTCAATTCTCCTTTATTTCTCTGTATTGGACAGAAATAGTGAAAGGATATTTTCTTCAACATAAATTCTACCACCATTTCTCTGCTGCCAAATGTGATATACAGCAGACCATAAGGCTAAGCGGAATACATTGGATCTAAGGCTCTTAACCTTGGCATTTCTTTCACGCCAAGCCATGATCTCATCATCCTGGGGTAATCTCTCTAACTACAAAATCAATTTTCTAGCCAAAATTATATAAACTCTCATAACCAATGAACAGTTAGCGTTGGTAATCTCTGTGATGGCTTCCCCTGACCGATTTTACTGGTTTCTATTAATATATATTCTACAAACCATTTTTTTTCCTATAATATAGTGTTTTTGATAAATTAAAGAGGGTGAAAATGGCCAAATACTATTGTTGGCCAAAATTATTAGTATTTTACCACTGTTTGAGAAATATTTAACAATGTACCACTTTTTTGAAACTCGAGTTTGGGAAACTCGAATTTGACATGGAACTCAAGTTTCAAAAACTCGAGTTTCATAAAAAATGCCGCTAATGTGGATTATTTTAATTAAAAATGTCACATGAAACTCGAGCTTAAAAAACTCAAGTTCCTTATAATATGGTACTTGACTTTAACAAACTCGATTACCATGTAAAAATCTCATACATGAGAGAATCCACCTAACATATATATATATATATGGTTCGTGTTTCAAGTTTTGTAAAGAATATTTTAACAATTATCAAATAATATGTTGTGTGATATTTTTATTTATTTAATATTTATTTTTTGAGAAGATCCTCCTTGTATGAACTTAATGCAACGTGGCTCACAATATTTAGAGCTTGTTTGGATAGCATGAAAACTGAGTGATATCACTCAGTTTTCATGATCCATCATCCAAAACAAGTGGGTCCCACATATGGATGATTGTTTGGCTTTTAGATGATTGTTTTCATCACTCAATTCTCTGATTTTTGAGTGATGAGTTATGGAAACTGAAAACACATTTTAGGTGTTTTCAGTTTCCATAACTCTGTTTTCAATGGCATTTCTGTAATTAAAACTACATACTGGGTCTCACGGTCAGAGTCAGCCGCAACTTTTGACTTTTTTTTTTTTTTTTTTTTCACTGGGTTTGGTGAGTTTGGTTTCTTCATCTTTTTTTTTTTTTCTTTTTCCTTTCACACTAGGTGGCTTCTTCTTCTTCTTCTTTCACTGGGTTTGGTTTTTTTTTTTTTTTTTTTTTTTCCTGGGTTCGGTGAGTTTGGGTATTGGGGGTTGAAGGAAAAAAGAAAAGAAAAGTAAAAGCTGCACCAAGTTACAGGTATGGGACCCACAAACAGATGAAAATTTTGAGTGATGGTGCCAAAGGGGTGGAGTGTGGGAGTTGGGGTATTTTAAGTGATGAGTGATGAGTGACGAAAACTGAGCGATGAAAAAAAACTAACCAAACAAGCCCTTAGTGTGCAATAATTGTGGCTGAAGGTCATGTGTAATGATTAATCTTATAAGGTTGCGTTGATGTTGCCTGTTGAAGACATTGAAAAATCCTATGCAATAACGACAAAATGTAAATGTGTAAAAGGAAATAGAATGTATAAAATACAATAACATGGTATTCAAGGAACTCGAGTTTCTTAAGCTCGAGTTCCACGTGACATTTTTTAATTAAAATAATTCATGTTAACAGCATTTTTTAGGGAACTTGAGTTTTTGAAACTCGAGTTTCATGTCAAACTCGAGTTTCATAAGCTCGAGTTTTAAAAAAGTAATAAATTGCTAAATATTTTTTAAACAGTGGTAAAACATTAATAATTTTGACCAATAATGGTATTTGGCCATTTTTATCCATTAAAGAGTGCTGTTAATTTGTCCATTTAGGCCCATCCGTCTTGTTGCGCATACGTTGATCTCCAATGAAGTTGCCCACCTGTCGAGAGAGACCATTGACTTAGCCAAGAGAGAGAAAAACCAATTGGTTTAAAAAATGAAATAAAACTAAAATAATCATAGTAGGGTTGGTATATCAAATAGAATGTACATTATTGGGTATGTGTGTGGCTGAAATGTATATGTCATTTCTCTTCTCTGTGCATGAAAATTAAAACTATATGCCATTTTTTTAGGTCCGTGTAAATTCTAAACTGAAGGCCCGATGTTACATGTTGTTCTTAAAGTGCATATCGTTCTTGTTTTTGGTCCATCAGAATAATATTTTCTTTTTAATATTTAGTTTCTGTTAATGATCCATGTAAGTTGCTGTTTTTAATTTAGGTCCCCATAAATAACATGCTGTTTTGGTTTAAGTTGAGCTTCATTTTGTTCTTAAAGTTGTCTTTCTAATTTTTGAAAAAGTTAATATCGTGGTGGTGAAAACGAATGAAAATGTTTTTTTTTTTTTTTTTTCTTTTCTGGGAATAATAAATGCTGGTACCCACCGGGGGTCCAATTTGTTCTTGTAAAGGTTAACATGGATAATCTCAGAGGTAGATATACTTGGTTGGAGATCACGTTGAGGTATTCTCTTTATTTTTTAAATTCTACCCTTTTCCCCCTTCTTGAAGTCAAGCTCTCACTTTTTCAACCAAGACAGAGTGAGTAAATTGAGAAAATAAGTTGACCTAGAAGTCTTTAATACTGGGTGGGTAAGTTTGAAGATTGAATATATGGTCACCTATGTTAATTTGAACAACATATTGTAATATGTCTATCGTTCACGTCGCTCTCACCTGTTTTTTTTTTTTTTTTTCGTTGGCACTCCCAAATTTATCTTGTATGGATTGAAATTACTAAATCAATTTTTTTTTTCTTTTAATAAAAAGAAATTTGTGGCCCTTTTCTTAAAAAGAATGATGACACAATTTATATGTAATGTGAATGGAATTTGGCGCTATCTTTCTTTTCTCGTAATATCAATTAATGGAGTGGATACAATTTGTCTTGAAATAGTGGAAGTTTCAATACCTATTTGTTGTGAGTATTCCCTCTTCTTAAGAAAACCAAGTAAGATTGTATGCGCGTAATGCACAATGTGCTCTCTTCTTATTAAGATAGTTTCATATAAGTGTACCTTCTTTTATTTGAATGATGTATAGTTGTTAGTTTATGTACACACGACTTTTTAAGAGGCCTAGTCATGTACTGAAATATTTCTAACTTAAGCCACAATTTTGCAATTGTTTTTTTCATTGTTTTGAAACTTGAACTATTGAAAAAAAAAAACTGAAAAATGAAGAGGTTTTTGGTTTTTGAGGTTAAACTGGACAAACCGGGACAAAATAAAAATGATTAATTCAATTATATTTAATAAACTTAATATTTTGTAACATAAAAACTCAAGAAGCTGACTTGTCTCAATGGTTAGTGTGCAAGTGTCAGACTATTTCTTGAATGAGGGGCCATGGTTTGACTCCCCATGCTTGAATTTTATCTAAAAACACAGACTACCCTGAATCGCTTGCCAAAAAATCAGCTAGACCTTCGATTCTTGGTTGAACAGGCCGATCTAGTTCCGTTATGAAAACTATGGCAATCTCCTCTACAACCTCTTTTAAAACTTCATCTGTTAGAGACAATTGAATTACACTCTGCTCATTCCAAGAAATCTTCCTTTTCATCATCTTTTGCTAGCCAAACATCCTTGATGTTTCAGTGCTTTCAATAATTCTTTTTGCACTAACAAAACACGCATTTTAACACACCACAAATTGAAATTATTTTTCTCTTTAAAATTTTTTATCTCAAATTTTGTTGTGGACAAAATTTTTATCGTCTTCCTTAAAAACCTTACATAACCAAATAGATCTTATAGCTATTGGAACATTCAGTTTCTTGAACAAAGAACTCAAAACAAAATTGAAATAACCCCTCAATCCAAACAAAGAACCAATGGCTCTGGTACCAAGTTGTTGAGATAGTGGAAGTTTTTATACCAATTGGTATCAAAATAATAGTAGGTTTATGTAAAATAGAAAAAGCAATCACATAGTGAACAAAAATATTAATATGATTTGGCCTTAGGTCTACATTCATAGGCAGAGAGAAAATTTCACTAAAAAAAAAGGAAAATTACAAAATTAATACAAAAGTACTCTCATAAAGCCCAAACCCAAAATACATTCAAAGAGCTCTCCCTCGCGAGAAATATAAACAGGATAATTTTCTGTTTGCTATACAATTGCATGGCTTGAACTCACTGTCCTCAAAAAAACCCAACATAGGTGAATATAAATATATATATATATATATATATATAAATATATATATAGGGTTTGCCACATGTCATGAAAGGACTTATCAAGATTGGCTAATTGGAATCCTATTAATAATATGACTTAGTCAACTAATTGGAATCCTAATTTGCCCAAAACAAGTCACCGACTCAACAATTTTAACAATTTTAATAGGCTTTCCAAAACTTATTATTGTAAAAAAAGAGTGACAAAATTATCCTTTATTTATTATATTCCATATTAATTTTAGAAGTAATTAAATATATAATTCTCGCCTACACTAAAAATTAATTAGTGTTTTCATTTGATGATAAAGAACACAATTATCATAAGTGATACCGTCAGTTGAAACTCTAACACACACAGTCACACACACATATAATTTTTCTTCCACTCCTTATATTTTTATTATTATTATGGTCATCCTTTTATCTTCAATTACAAAGGTAATGAAAAAACAAAAAAAACAAAACAAAATCTCTCTCATCATCTTATCCCTTAAAAAGAAAAAAAATTTCTCCAACCATTTTGTCTTTGTCATGAAAATGCATGATAAAAATCTAAACATTTATAACAAGTCTACATGAAAAAATTAAAATTAAATAAATTAGTGATACAAATTTAATAATCATAAATAAATAAATGAAATGGTGGGCAACTTAAAAAAAGTATATAAAAAAAAATTGTAGTGTGAAAACAAAGATACGAGTTTGACCCCAAAAAAAAAATGTTAGGTATAACCTAAGGGATAAAGTGACAAGAATAAAAAGACAGATTTCTTTTAGCCTTACTTTTGTAAACAAAGATAAAGCGGTGAGTATTAAAAAAAATAAAAGAAAAGAAAAGCAAAGGAGAGTAATTATTAAATTCTACTGCATAGAAATTTACATCAATAAAAAAAAAAAAAAAAAAAACAAAGCACCTAATACAAAAGTATGATATAAATTCAAAAAGTCATGTAGTTTTAATGGGTGCTCTTAGGACAATGTTAATAAATTATTTTAGGAAAATTTTTACACTATTTTCATATATGGGAATATAAAAAACAGTTAAAAAAGTAATTATTTTTTTTTTTCATAAAAAATTTCTAAAAATATTTCCTAATTCAATGCCTTTAATTAGGGCATTCGTTAACTAGCACCTAATACAAAAATATCATATAAATTCAAAAAGTCATGTATTTGTAACGGGTACTCTTAGGACAATGTTAATAAACTATTTTTTTTAAAAAATTACACTGCTTTCATATATGGGGAGAATATAAAAATCCATTAAAAAATTTCTAAAAATATTTTCTAAATCAATGCCCTTAATTAGGGTATTCGTTAACTTTTCCCTTTTTATATTAGGTGGCTTTTTTTTTTTTTTTTTAATTAATGTGGAATGCTATATTCTGAGAGTAATTAATAATTTTTCGACAAAGTGATGAGAAAGAGGAGGATTACTGAAGTGGTTCTTCCAACCAATGAAATGATTCCACACATACAAATGTGTGGGTTAATTTCCTAATCAGCATAAGAAGTAAAAAATAAATAAATAATCACCAGGTGATATCACATTTGCATAAGTAGTAATGTTTTATTAGTTTGGAGGACCACTTTAACAGTCTTCTTGTGGAACTAATAATTTCCCAAGAAAAAGAGATTGTGTATGGGTTTTTGAAATAATAAATGTGGCTATTCCATTAATAAAAGTTTAGAATATCTCTTTACTTTATTTTATAAGAATATTTGTTTGCTCTTTTATTTTTATTTTTATTTTTTTCATAGATAGTTTGGGAGCGGGGGAATTTGAACTCTTAATATCTTTATTAGAAACATTAAAAGTTGTCAATTGAACTATACAATTCTTGGCAATATTTCTATACTTTTAAAACTAGCACTAAATATGATATGTAAATTTTTCTATAAAATTTTTTTTTGATATGTAAATGGTAATTTTGTTATACTCGTTTTTCTCTACAATAATAAGTTTAAGGGCAAAGCCAAAAGTTAAAAAAAAAAAATATATATATTGAAAGGAAGAAGGAAATTGTTCTTGGATTAGGTAATCCCAATAATCAAATTAAAGGAATGTTATTAAAGAGAATTTGTTGCCTTCCGGGATCATTCCACTTCTCATAAAACAAAGTATTTATATTAAAAGCAGCACATGAGAGTGTCATAATGCCAGATCCAAGAAATCCCTAAAGCTTAAAAGAAATAGAGAGAGGTGAGAGAAATGGGTAAAGAATTCGATGGACAATATAAACTTGATAATTGAAATAGGTAGTACCACTTTCTTTGACCTAAATTAAATGTTATTAGTGATCCCGTAATCTTCAATTATGATCCTAAAATTAAAATAATTCAACATCCACCTTTGGCAACTACCATAGTTCGTACCATCTGAGCTTAAAGAATTCCACCCACATTTCAATCAACAGTCTACATTCAAAAAATTAAATATGTGTGTCCCAACCGGTAATACAAATTCCATAAACTAATGGCCATGAATGCAAGCCCCATCAACATGCACATGGTCTTGTTCCCTACCGCATTTGGTTCCTGGTTTTTAATACCTTCCTCACCTAAAAACAATAATAACTCTCAATAAATTAATGAATAGAAAGGAAAATAAGGGATATGAAGAATCTTTTCATGAAAATAAAAAAAATAAAAGTAGCATTAAAATTGAAGGAATAAAACATACAAACAACTAGGACAGCAGGGACAGCAACAAACAACATCAAAATAGGTGATTATTAAACAAACCATTAGCAATAAACAAGGCAGACAATCGGGCTAAGTTTATTGCATCTTGTCTATTACAAATGTCCAGATCCTTTGATATCTATATACGATCAAATTAAAAAAAAAAAAAAAAAAAAACACAATCAAAAGAACATGCACCCTGCTCGATCGATCCGACTCGTGCGAAAGTGCCTTCACGTATAAGTCCTCATGGATGCAGGAGTTGGCTAAGCTAAGCATAGTTCAGCTACGGTTCTTGCACTTCTCCATGGCTCTTGGTGCTGAAAGTTAAACCAAATTCATCAACAACAAAAAAGTTAAACCAAATTTACATTAATTATAGTCTTACATATAAAAATTTACAAAAATATAAATAGTTAAACTAGAACAAATAATGCATTTTTGAATATACATACCAAGACCAATAGCTTCTGATCCTTTCATTATGCGCAGGCGCTTGCATGAATCAACAAACATCCTGTATGAAATCAAATAAGAGTTAGTATTAATAGTTGTAATTTCATTTGATCTTTAAAAAATTTTCTAAGTAATAAGAATTCTGAACATTAATTCTCCATTTTCTCCATATATTATGCTGGCAAGCTTATGTGTTATATTTCCATATATATTCTGTATTAGTTATTTGATTATCCATGTGATTTGGCTTAGGGTTTCTTTTAGAGGGATGAAGTACTTACTCCCATGGAACATCGCCCACAAGCATCCAATCACCATCCTTATCTTCATAGGTTGGCACATATTCAGAGCTGTTGAGAAGATCCATTAACTTGCTCTCATTCATGAAATCAATCATTCCTTGGGCCCCATAATTGCCTTTAATTTAAACAAACATAAAAACAATATAAATTGCTTATACATAAAATATCAAACCAACAATAAAGTGATAAAAAGCTAGCTTGTAATATGCAATCAATCATATCATTTCAAGTTCCACTTGCTCTAACATATGTTCTTTTCCAGATCTACACAAGGTGAAAAGACAACAAAATAGAACTTTTTAATTAACTTACTACTAATTATGTATTTATAACATAATTTGCAAATAATCAATCTGTTCCATGAAATACAAAATAAGACCTACCTGAATGGGAGCTTGTTATTTTTATTTTATATTAATGATGTTGGGGTCAAGATCTCTCATACACATGGATATCTATTGGAAACTGTTAATAGCTCTTCAAAATATTTTTTCTTTCTTTTGGATCAATGATTATTACTTATGGAACTTGAAAAATCATATAATCCTCCTACCAAAAAAAATAAAAATAAAATAATAATAATAATAATAATCATATAATCCATGAATTTTTATAGTCTTGTTTTCTACCTAAAAAAAATAAAATAAAAAATCATGTTCTCTATATTTCTCCTATAGGCAACAATTACTAGACTCACCCATGGTAAAGGAACTGAACATCTTGGCCAAGGCATCAGATAGTTCTTGGTAGCTCTTGTACATTTTCAAGTCCACCTTACGAAGATATGGTGCACCATCCATGCAAACCTTCACAAAGGCTGCACCAGCACTGCTTGCTTTCTCTCCCTCCTCACTTGCATTCTTCTGAGCCATCATATTCTTCCTGTACGACCTAACTGGTGGCCATCCCACAACTTGTGCCCTGAAATCCATAATTACCCTTTTAAATTCTTCCTCCTTTAACAAAACTATAAATCAAACCCTAAAAGCTGTACGTATTTTTTGGTATTGATGAGTATTGCCAAAAATAAACATGAAAGTAAAAGAAAAGAAGTTGATAATGTTGACCATAAAATAAGCAGCTTTTTTATCCAATAGAAATGTGTCCTAAAAATTTCTAAAAGATAAAATGTGTTAATACATCTCTAATACTATCAACAATAGTATAACAGTACAATAATAATAGTATTTGGGCATGATAGCCTAACCCCATATAGCATATTTAAAGTGACTAGAATTTCTATTGAAAAAAATCAGAGATAGAGTTGATGGCTTACTTGGCTGGTGGCTTTGCCGGGTTTTTCTCCTTTGAAACAATATTCTTGTTGCTATCTTCCTCGGACTGAAGGTTAAGTTTCAGATCAACAGTCTCGGAGAAGCCTCTTTTTCCGGTAGCTTTGAGAGTCTCAGGCTCAGTAGTTCCAGCACCACCACCACCACCACCAGGCAATCCAAGACACAGCTCAGTCTCCTTGAAGTTCAAATCACGCTCAGTGCCTAGCACGTTCGTCATTTTCCGGTTAACTTCCATGAGAAAGTCCGGTTGTGGACACAAAAAAAATTAACAAGTAACTTAGAATCAAATAGCTACTATATGATATTTGGGTTAGACTAATTGCTTTCCTATAATTTGTTTCTTCTTAGAGGCTTTAGCTTCTTCCTCTTGTACTTCTATTATTATGTGTTGCTTAGGCTCTTAGCTATAGAGAGAGAGAGAGAGAGAGAGAGAGAGAGAGAGACCCCAATAATATAACTGCGTGGAAGTTTTTATCTGTGGCTGCATGTGTACGTCATGTCCAGCATCTGATGTCTTGTGTGCTGACACGTGGAGATGATTGGGACGTTGATCTTCCCGGATTTAACTGTCTTTGATGTCAAATGATTTCGCCGACGTGCATGATTGATTGATTGGGTTTGGAGCTAGTGGCTGTGGGATTCCCTCCAATTATGCCCTAATCCATTTCCTCAGTCAACTGTCACATATATGTTTGGCCGTAGGACATATAAGGAAGTATTTTCACTTTTCAGCTGAGAACAAACATAAATACCAATTTAATTTTGAATTTCTTTGATATATTTACGTGTGTGAATATATTGAGCGCATGTAAGAATTGAGTTCAATGTTGGTTGCATTGGATCCATTCAAATAATGTCATGTGTCAATTATTGAACATATCATCTGGATGAGTTCAGTGCAATTGAACACTGCATTCAATCCAAATCCAAAATCTCGAGTTAACTTCTTAAGAAATATGAATATAAAATACCAAAATTTAAAGAAAAATGATATGTTTATGATGTTTTCACAACATTTTCACAACAAATCATAAGTAACAGGTTGTTATCAGTTGTTATTGGTAGACAAAAAAGTAATTTCAATAGTAGATTTAAATTTGAACCAATAACAACTTACTATATATAATTTTTTGTGAAAATATTGTGAACGTGACACTTTTCAAATTTAAAAACTCATTCATAATATATGTAACACTTGCCTTTTTGGGAAATTATTTTGCTTTTAAATTTTATAAAAAAGGTTATGTAGAAATAATCATGTCCTTATACTACCTAGTTATAGTATTCCGTAATATATTTTTAAAAGGTTTTTATTTTTTATGATTTTTTTTTCTTTTCTATATTTGAATTTTATAGGTTTGATTTTTCTGGGTTTGAATTTTCTTGGTTTATTCATCGTGTTCATCCATGTTCATCTAAAAATCAGCTGAAATGAAAAAAAAAAAAGTTTATTAGATTTTAGGATTTATTTTAATTTTTAAAAGTTTTTTGTTTATTTAATTACGTGGTATAATTAAAATTATGTGAAATGATTTAATTGGACCAAGTAACACGTGGTAGGCTTAGGTGTCACTTAACAAACATATCAACATGGACATTAACAAAGGGGCTGTCAATCAAAATTGGGTACATATAGCGTATATTTTTGGACAACACATGGAAAAAGGGTCAGTCTGAACCAGACCCGCTAAAATAGCGGGTAGGGTCAACCTCAAGTCAAGTGGATTGAACCATTTATTATGAAGAGAAAAAAAAAAAAAAAAAAATCTTTTTCCCTTAATTTGCTTTTAATTTTGTTTGTTTCAAACTCTCAAATTTTTTTCTTTTTAGTTCTCATTTTCTTTGTTTCTTTTTTCTTCACTCTTCTCAAACTTTTTCTTTCTCTAAGTTCGGTGAGGGTAGATAACTCTATTAGCATCATAAGTCATCTTTACCACTTTGGCCTTAGTCAAGGGGTGTACATGGGTCAGGTTGGGTCGGGTTGAGGAGATTTTTTAACTCAACCCACCATGGTTGATTAAAAAAAATTCAACCCATCATAGGGGTGCAACCCAACCCACATGGATCGGGTTGAGTCAGGTTGAACTCATGGGTTAGACGGTTTTATTTATTTATTACTATTATTATTAAATTGAGTAGACAAAAAATATATCCCACCTGTCATTTGAATTGATAAACAAAATATACATGAACTAGTATTCCAACTTAGTTATAAACAAAATATATCCAACTAAGTTGATAAACAAAATATATGAACTAGTATCCCAACTCAGTTATAAACAAATAGGAGTGGAGTGGGAGAGTAGGAGTGGGAGGCAGTAGAAAGAAAAATAAGATTGTTAGGGTTTGTGAGGTAATTATGTTTTATATAGGAGGAGCCGAATTAGGGAAAAAATTAAATAAAAAAAATGATTAATTATATAATATATTTTTAAATATATATAATTTAAATTTTAAATATATAAGTGGGTTGGGTCGAGTTAGGCAGCTTTGTAATTGTTATGACCTGAACCCAACCCGACCTACTATTAAAAAAATTTTAATAACCCAACTCAACCCACCAACTCCTAAAAACTGACCCAACCTGGCAAGTTGGGTTGAGTCAAGTCAGTTTTGGTGGGTTTGCTGCACACCCCTAGGTCTCATACTATTGCTTCGCAACTATTGATTTATTAAACTCCGGATCTCCCTCTGTCAAGACTGCCACCTACTTACCATCGTCTTGTTGTTACGTTCAGTAGTCAAGCTTTAATTATTTATGTTCAAAATACCTTAATTCAATATTTTGTGAATTTGTTTCTACTCACCCTTATTGTTCTTTCTTTTTTAATTTATTTTCTAAATTTGCTAACAAAGGGAAAGAAGATTTTATGTAAAGGAAAAAATAGCAAAAAGTTTCAATCACTCATTTATTTATTTTCAATTTTTCTATCAAATTTTCTTTAGTGACCTATATTACATAAAAATCACTATAAATTGTTATGTAAATTCACTATAATAATAAAAAAAAACATTAAATATGAGAAATGGAAATAACACAAAGAGAAACTGAATAATATTTCTTAATATTATTAATTTGAAGATAAGAAATACACAACACTATTTGGACGTCTGAAGTGCGACACTGACACCTCCTCCCTTCACCTCCCCTTTGCGCACGTATCTAGCCAAATATCTGAATCAATTCATATTAGCCCATTAATTACCACAATTAAAAATAATAGAATAATCTCTCTCATTTTCAACGTGGAATTAAACATTTTTACTAACTTCTCATCTTTTATATTTACTCCTACATCTTTACATTTATATTGTCATATAAACCCATTTAAATTAATTAATATTAAAATGTCCCAACAGTAAGCGTACTCTAGGATGATATTTGGTCAATGGCATCTAATTTTTCTTTTATTATTTTGTTAAATTATTAGATTAGGACATTTTGGAAAGAAAACTTAAGAATTTATATTTTATTTTATTTTTATTTTAGAGTATTTTCATTTTTTTTACTATCTTATTTTGTATTAAAAGAAAGATATAAAAAAAAAAAAAAAAGTTCAAGTGTATTATTTAATTATTTTTTTTAATAAAAAAAATGATCATATCGGATTGATTTGACCCGCCAAAGATCGTAGGTTTTACATCACATTTTAATTATACTAATTTCTAACTTGAACCCATTCCCATTCGGATCGAACTCGAACATGACTAACCTGACCTGTTTGTCACGTCTAGGTTTGCCATTCTTTTCTTTGCTCTCACATTTTCATGTGACTCACGCATGCCATCCCCACTAAGTGCTGCAACAATTTACCTAGCCAGTTTAATAGGGTGTCATGTGTGATAAAATCTTTGAACATGGCCTACTATATATGTGTGAGCAATGTTGTTGTACACATAACTAATCCCACATGAAATGTTGTCTGCAGCAAAGAAAAACCAGCATCATTCCCCATCAGTTTCAGAACCTTTTTTTTAATAAAAAAAAAAAAATAGAACTCTTTCTGATGATCTTCACAAATTTAGCAAATAGCTTTTAAACGCATTTTTTCTTGCAGTGCACCATGTTCCTTTCCGCCGCTTCCTTTACTTTTGTATCAATTAATTGGGTGTGGGGAGGAGCATATATCACCAAGCACGGCGTAGCCGTTTATTATTATTATATCATTGACAAATAATAGTTTTTTATTTATTTAAATTATTTTAAATTATTTATTTATAGTAAGGTGCTTCTAGGAACCTTCTAGGTATATAAATCTATAAGCACATGGATGAATAATTCGTAACATGTTCGGGGGTAACTCAAATTATATATTTCTAAATAAAATAAGCTACGAATATAAGCACATGAGACGATTTGTTTCATTAAACAATTAAAAAAACTTTGAAATTGATTGAAATATTCAACCACCATACCTTGCCTCCTTTTACCATTACAGCTTTGGTCTAGGTTTAACTTTAAGAACTTTTCTTTCCTCAAAAATAATTATATATTTTTTTTATATTTCCTCATGGCAAGCAAACCCAATAACAATCTATTGGGAATACACGTATAAGTGAAGTCTCACATTAAATAATTAAAAATAACAAGAATAAGAAATTAATATAACATAATTGTGTCCAAAATTATAAGCTTAATCTTTTGGATTGGATCGAGTGTGTCCTTATATGTTAGATATAAGGATTAGTAACGTGGGGTGTGCTACTACTCAACCCCACATCTAATGCAAGTATGTGTGATGGGGGCAACAAAGCTTTCCTACCACTATACTACACCCCTTGGATGGTAATTTAAAAAAAAAAAAAAATTTATGATTTAGAGTAATTAACATCATTTTCACTACTTTTATTATATATTATATATATATATATATATATATATATCAATTAAAAAAGTCTATATTAATAATAATGAGAGATGTGTACCTGACCTTATTGATCTATACAACATCGCAACCTAACAAGCATTTCATGTTAAATTTTATCAAGATAAGCACACACACAGTAGTGCTGAAAATTCCCCTGAACATCAATCGGTAGCAAGTCGCAAAATATGATTCATTCAAAAACTTTTAGGGCATATGGTCATGACTAAAAGACAGGTCACATCCCAAGAGAAGGAAACATCCCTAACCCTAGCTGTGCCCTTGCCTTGTCAACGTCCCTCTGCAAACCCAGTCTGGGTTGTTTCTTTCTAACCTACCTCTCTATCATCTACGATAATTATCCCATGGTCTCAGATCCTCACAACTCCCAAACCACATATTTATTATATTCTTCTTCTTATTATTAGAATAGTGACAAATGGATTTTTTTATTTATAAGTGACCATAGGGTTCGACTTAGGAAGAAAACACATACCCTTTTTCATCTTTTGTGCCTGGTGGAGTCAGAATCATATATATAAGAATACAAAGGAACTATTTTTAGCTTTGAAATCCCAAACACCTCCTAATCCAATAATTAAGATTGTGACTCACACACTTCAGATAGCTTTTACAATGCAGTGACTCAAGTTCAATGGATTTTTTAGGTGGTCCTTCTAATCTCATAGCTAACGCCAGTACTAATGTAGGGACAAAAGATCAGGTCAATCCAGGTGGTCCTTTTGGTTGATTTTTTTTGATAACCAAGTTTCATGGTATAGAACCCAACACTAGCTAGTACTGTACATGAATTGTTGTGCACATTGATTTGTAGGAATAATGTCCATGCTCCACCCCTTTTGTTGTTAGTAATTACAGTTACCACAGTAAGTTGTACTTAATAAGTTATATAAATAAAATTGCACATGATGAGTTGAATGAAATTCTTCCAACAGGTTTGGACTTCAGAAGAAAATTTTGTCCTTACATTAATGTCAATAGATGCTCAGTGCTCTAAAGACACCCTCAAAATTTTTAAGGTGCTTATTAGAACAGTTTCTCTTTTGTTCTTGCTCTGTGATCTATCATGTCAATGGGGGAGATCCATAATTGATCCCATTTGATACTTTTGCAAAGGAGACATACCAAATTCACATTACCTCATTAGTTAATTGACCATTATCATCACTAATCTTGTTTATTATATATGTTGGTCCTACAAAAGAAATATATGAGAATCTTCCCCACAATAAAAATATTCGAAATGTTGGTAGAACTTGGGACATTGGGTACCATTGTGGGGGCTGACCAGGGCACTCTTTGCTTGGAATATTGTCTAGTCAAAAATATATAATTAGCCTGACCAGGACCAGGATGCTCTTCTTTCATTATTATTCTTCTAACGCGGTTTTAATTTGTATTAATCCCTAATTAATTTGTGTGTACTAATAAGTATTACTGTTTACTCAAAAAAAAAAAATTCCTAATTAAAATTTTGTAGTTAGTTTTTAATATAAAAAGATATTAAAGTCAACAAACTTTGTTTTTCTGAGCTGAAGTCATCGATCGATGGTGAAGTTTCAGATACAATCAGATATAATCTGGGAGAGTGATTTTAGAAATATACGATTAGCCGAATTACATCTGTTTAACTGAAGTCGAAGAGGATATCAAATCTTTTAGCGGCTTGTGGGGGACAAAAGAATCACTTGCTTTTTATATCAGAATGGTAGTAAAGATGATCACAAGGAAGCAAGAGCAAAGCA